>OZ035962.1:99919283-100189283 GCA_964034945.1 Chrysopilus asiliformis
ATGGACAATCTATCTGAGAAGCAACAGTTAAAATTTTAAGTAAATCCGATGAAAATTGACTGGGTTTCTGACAACGCAAGTTTGGAAAACATACTTCCAAGTAATATATGCCACGGCGCACTACCTCAATACATGTGTAATTAAGCCTCAAAATTTCATTTTAATCCATTCGTTAGTAATCGAGAAAAAAATTCTCAAAAAAAGGTTCAAAAAAGGTAACACGCTGAAGAAGCATCCCATAAACATTCGTATTTTTGAAACACTTCGAAAAATTTTAATATTTGGTCTGCGTTCCACTTTGTTTCCATGATACCGCGATATTATTTTCTTTTCTATAATAAAACATACAAATGTAAATAAATAAACGTAAAATAACAACTTACAATAAACAAATTTTACCACTTATTAGACTTTTGATAGCTCAGAAACCATGCGACAGGGTCATGTGATCCCTAGTAGCGCTGGCAAAGTAGAACGGTCTCTACTTCACTAGCGCTACTAAAATCATCACGCTGCTGCTGGTAGTAGCTACGCACTAAGGTTCACACGGCGCTGCTGAAACGGCTGCTAACAGCCAAACAGCTAGTAGCGCTGGCAAAACAGCGTTATGTGACTGCCGCATTAAAGTAAGAGTACTTTTGAAATTTCTGGAAACGCTTGGTGTATAAAAAATTTCATGTAATTTGTAAATTAGTTTTTAAATTATTTTTATTGGAAATAGCTTTTTTAGACATTCTGCACAACAGTTTTTCGAATTGGTTAAATATTTTGGAAAGGATTTCTTCAATTTTGTCCAACTTAGAACCTATGGTTTACACAGGCAGTTATCAAACATTCAATTTAGAAAATTCTATTTGTCTAAAAGCATAGAATATTTCAGCTAAAAATGTGTTAAAAATGAAATCTAATTTATGGATAAAAACAAACAAACAAATAAATAAACAAATCAGAAAAGTTCGTTAAACTGACACTACTTCACAGCTCTTTACTGCGAACAAAAAATGAATTTATCCCTCAATTCCTGCAGGCGAAATGGTATTACCATAACTACGGGAATTATTCATAGCTTTTCATAGTCGAGATGTGATAATAGCGAAAAACTGGCATACAAAACCAGGAGGTATAAAGCGGGTGGAACCACTTTTCCATGCATCTCCGTTTTATATCCCCTTTTTTCATATTTATATATATATATTTTAAACAGCAAACAAGTGAAATCGGTTGATGCAAAGGACGAATGGGACTGTCGAATGCGGATGGAAAGAGATGTTTTTGTGTATATCTAATTCAAGATTCCAAACAGATTTTTCCTTCATTGTTGAGTTATATGGAAAATGGGAAAATTACATTATTTTCACTTCGAAAAATATCAAGAAAGCTTCATACAGCATGCACGGCTGAGCGCTGAAACAAGCCGCCGGGCGATGGTGGGAACTAGGAGGATTAATTCAACACGTTTCCATGTTACTTTGCTTCAGTTGGATGCAAGTTTGTGGCTTATTCGTAGTACACCCTTTTGTGCCAAGGAGTTGGATGGAAATTTTTGCAGTGGTAATGGTAATACATAATATTATACCAAAGGCGAAAAGGATCCATTAATGCTCCTGCAGCAAACATCTTTTCCACGTAATGCCACATAACAAAGTGTTGGAGATGGTTGAAAGCCACCGTCAATGTTGGCTCCGAATGGCTGATGGATAGATTCTTGGATGGATGAAAAAGGGCTTATTTGTATTCAATTCGGTCGCATAAAAATGTAATTTAATAAAGTGAATAGTATCGTACTTTTGCTGCACGAAATCCAGCTCCGAGCGCTTTGTTTTATGAAATAATGAAAAACATATCATTACCAAGGGGCGCGGTGTGAGTCATTCACTCAATTTTGCGACCATCGAAAAGCCCCATATAATAATAACACCCACATATAATGATTGGACGTTGATTTTTATTTGGATGATGTAAGAAAATACTTTTCTGTTTTTTTTTTTGTTTGTAAAAATAAATAAATTAGAACATCTGTCTGTCAGTCTATAACACCACACCTTTCGAGAGAATTGAGGTAGAAACTTGAAATTTTTTACAGTTGCGTTTCTCGTAAATAGCAAGGCTAATAGCATCTTGGAATAGCATAATCGGACCATTTTCTCACCCCCCGCCCAAACAGACCAAACAGTTTTCCACAATTATCT
The DNA here is from genome assembly GCA_964034945.1 of Chrysopilus asiliformis. Lineage (NCBI taxonomy): Eukaryota > Metazoa > Arthropoda > Insecta > Diptera > Rhagionidae > Chrysopilus > Chrysopilus asiliformis. The sequence continues at coordinate 99,921,473 of OZ035962.1, forward strand.
CGAAAACGGCGAGTCCTATTGAAAAATTCATAAAATTCATTTTTTCCTAAAAAAATTGTGTGCTCACATAGCATACCCGTCGCCGTTTCGTATTAGTCTAATACTAGATTCGTGATCAGCGATCCCGAAAACCCACAAATATCAATTTTTCCGAAAGAAAATAATTTGCCTTTTCATCTAATACTAAGTTCACACCGACGCAAAATCACGTAATTTTGCGAAATGATTTAGATCTTAAACCAAAGTGTTCACACAGGGGTTAAGGTAATTTTGCTTGACATTTCAACTACAGGATTGCTATGAATTTTAGTGTAGGATTGCTATGAATTTTAGTAATATGATGAATAATATAATTCAAAACATTGATGAAATATGTGCAAACAGAATTATACACTTTAGAAGAAAATGGAAATTATCTGTAATGAAAATAAACAATTATTTTCCATTTCATATTTAACTGCATCATAAACATGTCCATTTATTTATTTTTTCAGACCACAGGTTTACTAATATATCCTCTTCGCGTGCGGAACACGGCTTCTTTTTCTTATATTTCCGTCTTTCCAATCCAGCACAAATGTCAAAACTGATGTACATACTGAAGAGAGCTGAATAAGTGATGCAGGGTTGTATTCATTGTTTTTGCTTGATTTCGTTCCTAATTTTGTGGAAATTGCATACTTTTAGTGATTTTGAAAACAGGTTAATGTACTGGAAATCTCGTGATTTCGAGGAAAATTTCGTTCAAAATTACGAAAATCTTCAAAATTACGTAATTTTGCGTCAGTGTGAACATAGTATTAAATCAAAAATGCATTTTAAATCATTATGAATTCTTTATAAATCCAAATGCATATGACATTAGCGATATTAAGATCAAATTTTCGTTTTATTTAATATTTATTAAATCTTTCGGGGAAAAAAATACTGAATCGGAAATCAACAGACCAAATATTAAAAACAGCAGAATTGCTTTTGCTCGACTCTAATTTAATTAAGTTTTCTAGCAGTCAAATAAACTTTTTTATCACTTTTCCAAAGGAGAAAAAAGCTGGTCATAAATAAGTTTTAATCATCCAATGGTTAAAAAATTGGACATTTGGTCATCTTCAAAAGTTTTTTGGTTTTTGCCTGAGGAATTTAACCATTTGCCATGCACACAAGATGAGCCTAAAGACAGAATTCAAAGCAATTGGACAGTTCAGGATGTGACGAAGGAAGAAACGAAATTGCAAGGAGAAGTTTTCCTTTTTGCTGTTTCTGTTTGGAAGCTAAAGACTTTGTAGATGCCACTTTGAGAGAAAAAAACGGAAATGGTAAAACCACCATAAATTTTTTTTTCTTCGCTTTTGCCCATATTTTTTTCCAAAGCATTTTTTCAGAAGTTGGCCATTTACATTCGTCCTGGTATAAAGGTTTTATGTTTTAGTAGGTATATGTAGGGGTTGCTTGATGGTGGTGTAATGGTGGTGGCAAATGAACTTCCGACTAAACAAGATGTGTAAAAATGGAGAAGAATATGAATATCTTCTTTTTGTAAGTACCTAAATAAATAACGAAAAGGAAAATAAAATTACAAACACACAAAATCGTATAGTAGAAGACAAGTCAAAAGAAAAAAATAAATTTTATATCCATATCCATCCGTCGTATTTTTGTATATTTTCTGGGCAGACAAGGGGCGATCTTTCTGTCCATATTTTATATGGTATGATGTTTCATCGTTGTGAAACTTTAATGAGGGCTAAAATTAAAGCTAATGAAAATATTAGTACGTTTATGGCCAAAGTTTCTTTTCGAAAAAGAAAATTTTCTCGTTTATTAATTTCCATAAACGTTTTGAAACGTGCTCAATTACTTTACAAAATTGAATTACTGTAGACAAACTTGAAATTCCATGGGAATCCTAAAGGACTGAATGCCTCCCAGGCACAACTGAATTATTTCTAACAAATCTAAATTACTTTCCCCCATGGTAGGATAGGGATCCTTTCTATAGAGCTAACTCGGCAAAAATGGTTGCTTTTTTTTGGATACGTTTAAATATTTTTATAAAGTGCATGAAAAACTAAATTTTCAATGCAATATTTTTTTTAAAAATTTCCGTTGGGCCGTATCCGCATATTTCTATCATTATTTCTCATATTTCCATCATCGTGCTCTTTGCATATTTAAAATTTATGGGAACTTTAATGATTTTCCCTTTTCGGAAAACTTTGAAAATATCTCATTTAATTTAATTACTACAACTCGAGTTGTATTTTGCTTTGTGTATCTTCAGTAAAACGCAATGAAATGCTCACAGATTAAATTCGCAAAATAAACATTATTATAAGTTAACCGTTTGTTTTTGAATCGACTTCTTAGATAAATTTAATTTTTCAATTTCTGATTGAATTTCTCATAGAAAAGACACTTCCGGGCCCATTTCAAAAAGTTTGAAAAAGTTAAATATTATATGCGATGAAGAGGAAATTTGAATATTAAGAATATTTCAAGGATGTGGTTTAAAGTTGAATACAAACCTGAGCTTTGTGAATTATTTTCGGATTTTTAAATGTTTTTTTTCGCGTGTTTTAAAAAAGTTTGTCTTCTGATAATGCTTGAAAGTTAATTTTTTTTTTAAGTTTTTATTAAATAATTTTTCTCATTACAGTAATCCCTCCAACTGCGCGGTAGATACGTTCCACAAAAAGAGCGCGCAAACCGAAACCGCGCACTGTGAACCCTACTTTGTATGAAGTTTTGGGGTTAGGAACATGTTTTTTTAAACGAAAATTATAAAAAAAACCGCGCAGCTGCGAAATTTTTCCGCGCAGTTCGAAATTTTGGTATTAAAAACTTACCCGCGCAGTTGCGAAACCGCGCAGTTGGAGGGATTACTGTATATGGTTAGTTTAACCCTTTCATGCATACATATATACATTTTTCTATGGAATTAATTTTCACGGTTTTTGGTATCCGAGGGTTTTTGGGGTCGCTGATTACGAATTTGAAGTCAAAACTTCAAAATTCAAAATGGCGGATCCAATATGGCGGTCAAAAAAGATAAAATTCATTAGATTACGCGACCCCAAAAACCCCCGCGTACTAGTTTTCAGCGTAATCTAATGAAATTTAATCTTTTTTGACCGCCATATCGGATCCGCCATATTGGATCCGCCATTTTGAATTTTTTACTTCAGATTCATAATCAGCGACCCCAAAAACCTTTATAAAGCCGATTACCGATTTTTTAACTGTAATAGATTTGCCACAGTTACATTTAATCTGCAAAATAGCTACTTTTTTGCTCTTTTTTTATTTATAAAATGCAGTATTTATAAAAAAAGTGCATATTACTTTTTTTTTCATAACAATTGATGTCCTAGGATACTTACGAAATGAATTTAGTCAATATAAGTGCATGAAATATGTATTATAATATTAAAAAACTGAATTAGAAAAGGTGTTGTTGTACAACAACACTATGCAACAAAGGGTTAAACAAGTTTTTTTTACAGAAAACTATAGCTATAAAAAATTGTTTTATAAAATATACTACGCACATATGCATGTCGTTCTTGGGTTAAAGTTTTTTCATAAGTTCTTTCGCACCAAAAAGCAAAGGAATAACTTAAAAATTTTTGAAAAAAAATCAGGACCTCTTGTTTCGAATTTAGAACTTCTAACACTAGATAAGTGGCCCCGAAACCACCTAATGCCACATTTTTCCGAGGAAAAATGAGAAAGGATATTTGCGATATCCTTACTCAACCTTACGTTTCGAATTTTGAAATCTTTAAACCAGATTCGTGGTCAGCGACCATGAAAACCCCTAAGACCAGTTTTTCCGAGAAAAAAAATAGAAAACGGATATTTGCGTTATCCTGACAGGACGAATCTGTGTGCAAAATTTCATGGCAATCGGTGTAGTAGTTCGGTAGATACTCGAGAGTTAGGGAGTGAGTGAGTGACTGGTATTTGCCTTTTTATATATAAAGGTTAGTATTTTTTTAACGCTTACGGATAAATATGAGATCAAAATATAAAGCTAAAAAGATAATTGTTTAAAAATTTAAAAACTTGATAGATATTTTACAGAATGCTTGGGAATTTATATTAATCTTGTAAGTAGTACGTCACATATTTAGGTGGAGAGGGATCTGTGTGTAACGCCTTTATTAAATTTCATACAAAAAATCGCAAAAAAGTGATACAGCGAAATTTTTGAACTTCCTGTAACGTCTTGGATTTGAAATATATATTTTTTTTGTTCAATAATTTTATTGGTGAAATAAAGTATATTTTATGAAGCTTAGCTGTGAAATTTTCTTTCGAAAACAAAGCACAAAAAAACTCCTAATTTCGAAAACAAAGCACAAAATTTTTAAAAACAAAAATAATTCTTTCAGAATTTTGACAGATGATAGCTGTCCCTATTGAAAGTTCTACCACACAAAAAAAAACCACCCATTTTTCATTTTTCCCAATTTTTATGTATGCAAGTCGTGGAAATGGTAGAACTAAATATTCTGATTTTTGAATATATTAAACATTTCGAAGTTTTGAAAATTATTTTTTTTAGGGAATTTGAGGGATGGCTGCATTTAAATTCTTATTCTATTTACGTTTTGGAATAAAAAGGTTGATTTTAGAATAAAAAAAAGCCCTGGCCGGTCACAAAATTTTAAGGAACTTGGATAGACCCCGACCCCTGTCCCCAGATGGGGAAAAGCACTTATGAGATCAAATATTTTGAAAGAAAATTGAATTATTATTTTTTGAATTATTTCACGGTTTGGTGCTTTTAACTCAAGAATTGGAAAACAAGTTTTAATTCTATTAAAAATACTCAAATTGTTCAATTGGCGATTTGATTTTGTTGTCAAATATTTATTATAAAATACTATTCGCGGATAGATAATTACTATGGAAAATTTTCACAATATGACAAGGAACGACATTTGCAATGTCAGTTTTCTGAATTGTCTTGGACCAGGGAAGCATAAAATTATTTCTTAGCCAATTTCATCGAGCCAAATTGTTTAAGATGCCGCAGAAAAGACAAAATGACAAGTGAAACAACAAGCATCGCTCCGTGGACACCCAGATTTCTTTTTAGCTTCATACTCGCATAACCGTAAAGAGGGTGGTAGATAATTGGAATGGAGGTGGTGGTGCAGAAAACAGAAAAATTAATTTTCAGCTTCCGTGCTTGTTTGCCAATTTCAATTTTTCCCTAACATTTTTTATCTTATAATGTGTTTTTTCTGCCATTGTTTTATTCTATTGTCGAGAATAAAAGTCGGTGGGTTTATTTTTTTTTGCGGTGGGTGGGAAAATCCACTAGAATATCTGTGCAAATCTTTAGACAAGACGTATACTCGTATTTCTTTATTTTCCAAATAGAATAAAATCCTTCGTAGAAGAGAGAGGTGAAAGTCGCTATTAGAGGTGGTGTCCTTGGTTTCTGATACATAAAAAAAAACCTTCAGATCTACGAGTGGACAGCAAGGAAATCCGGAAATGTGAAATGGAAGTAAAGTTTGCCAAGAAACCAAGAAGGGAATATAATTGAAATGACAATCAAATTGATATTATTTCGAAAATTTAATTTGAGAAGGAATCGAGGGGTGTTGAGAACAAAACCTGGTAAATCTCTTGGCAAAGTTTTACGATTGCCACTATACTTTGTTTTATTTTTCAGTTACGTTTTTTTTTTATTTGTTTGAAATGTTTTTTTTTGCGGGGGATGACAGCAATGAGGTTTGCTAGTTAAAATGGGAGCTGGAGGGCAGGGATTTAAATCTAAATCCTGTACTCTAACTCGCATTTTCCAGTATTTGCAGTATGGGGTGTATACGACAATTGAAAAGGGAGAAAAACGGGAAAGCTGAGGATACAAGAGGTGAAAACGTGAGGTATGTTTTCGAGATATGAAATAAGATTGGTATGGCTTTTGATTTGACAAAAATAATTCATTTTGTTGGCTGAATGGTGGGAACATGATAAGAAGTTTTGCCTTTGGTGTTTTGAACAAACTTTTAGTTGAACAGGTTGAGTAAGATATCACTCCGATGTAGATGCAGGTTAAGTTTCTTAAGCTGCAAATAAGTTAACAGAATATTTGAGTGAAAGAGAGGAATTTACTCTTTGTAAACTAACAACAAAAATAAATTCAATCGGATTTATAATTTGTTTGGCAATTGCGTTAAGAAAGTCTTGAAGCAATTTTTATAATTCGATTGTTACAAAAGACATTAAATGGAAAAAAGGTTTGTACAAGGAATTAGATTATTATTATTTGTATTTCTGTGAGTTTTCTTTGAATAATTACGTCTTGAAAATGTTGTACTAAATATTTGCCATGATATGACATTGCTTTGAATTTGGAAAATTAGTTTCGTTCTTTAAAACAATATTTGGGCATTGCAGTAATTTTGTCGCTTAAGCTATTTACAATTCTACAAAACCTAAAAAAATCATAGTGTATGGCGAATTCGAAACAGAACAAAATCCCCGATCTGGTCACACTAAGATCTGCTACAAAGAGCAGCCAGTCAGGGCGGTTTGAGGTGAACTACTTGAGAGGAGTAGGGCAGTCGATAACAAGCGGGCGTCCTGACTGGTTCGTTCAATTTTGGGCTTTACAATAGAAATAATTGTGGTCCAGACCTGGATTTGTGTCTTAATAAAAGTCTGTTAGCCAAATTAGTTTTCGAAAAAATCTAAAAAAAAATTCTTTAGGCTAGTTTTTAGATAAATTACATTCAAATGGTGTATGCGTCAAACTAATACTCCAGCGACGATATAACAAAAATTTGGTACAGTTCTGCACGGCAGTTACACTAAAATATGTTAAACTAAAAAAATCAGTGACAGACTTGAGAAATATCTGAGATCAACATAAGAAAAATTACAGTTGCCAGGGGGCCAATCGTCAAATACTCTATATAAGAAAAAATAGAGTTGCCAGGGGTCCAATTGACAAATACTCTAGACAAAATTTTTATGACAAAAATCCCATTTGTACAGGGTGGGCCAGAATAGACGCGGGGGTTTGAATTCTTTATAAATTTTTTATTTTAGCGAAACCTATAATTTTTTTTTCAAATACATGTAGTTTATTGATGGGGAATATTTTTGGTCTAAACATGGAAAATTATATCCCGCAAGTGGTGGCCATTTTCTACTTCGCAAATCCGTGCTCTTTCCAAGACATTTTCCATAACCTTTCGTGTTATGGCCTCGATTTCACTGCGAATGTTGGTTTTCAATTGGCTGATGGTTGTTTGCTTGTTGACGTACACCTTTCCTTTCAAATATCCCCAAAGGAAACAATCTGGAGTCGTTAGATCAGGTGAACGCGGAGGCCAATTGAAATCGCTTCTTTTCGAAATAATGCGTCCGCCAAACATGTCCCGTAAAAGAGCCATTGAGCCCACCGCCCACCGGTTCGTTGTTCTATTGTGTACAGGTCCATTTTAAATTGCCCAAGTCTTCTTAACAAAATGCTGAAACAAAATTAAAAAAATAAAAATAAAAAAAAGTTATAAAGACTTCAAACCCCTGCGTCTATTCTGGCCCACCCTGTAGAAAAGGGTAATCCAGAGGGTAATTAATCGACACAAATACAGGACAGCTGGTAACCCCAATTGTTCTGCCCGTTGGTGAAATGATCGGCCATGAGTTGAGAGAGACGACAGACGAGAGACAAGTTAATCCTCAGCGTTCGAAGTGACTGGTCATGGGAAGTATTAGGCGGATCGACGGGCAGTTGAAATAGTCTTGGTTGGATCGGAAATAAGAAGTAAGCGGAATAAACAATAACAGGATCGATTGGAAATAAATACCGAAGGTTCGTACATTAAATGCTCTTTACACATTTGTATGAGGAAGGTAGTCCGATTGAATTTTGATGTATAGAAGAAGTAGTAGTATACGATTGAATTTTGATGCATGGAAGAGTTATGTAAAATCATATTCTAAACACATTGTGCTTTTACACATTTTTTGATGTGACGAACCGTTATCTAGATAATTGAAAAAAACTTTTTTGTTTATTTTGGAACGGAAGAAGTGGTTCGATTTTGCCCGATGAAGAACTTGGAACTTGACAAACGCAACTGTACAAAATTTCAAGTCTTTAGATCAATCTTTTCGAAATATATGGTGTTCGCGGATGGACGGCCGGATGAATGGATGTGCAGAAATCCAAATCTTTTGTCATCCCAAACATCCTGGTATAATTAATTTTTGTGCCCGATCATTGGTTCGATGCGATACAAACGGTAAACTGAATCTAATATACTACGATAGGATCCTTATATAGAGTATAAAAACATCAACACTGGCTCTTACAAAAAGTTGAATTATGTTCAAAAATTGAAACACCCCCTCTCCCCCTCCCACTATCTCGGTACTACTTCCCTCTACCCTTTCCTTTACATGTAGCTTAGCTTCAACTGGTGCAGATGAAAATTAGATATAAGAGCAGGCGCGCACTGCGAGCGTAAGTATAGTTCTAAAGTAACAAGCGGAGTTTTTAAAAGATATGAAAACCAGTAGAGTAGACTTAAGTAGAAGTAACTAAATTGAATTACATTTCGATGACTTTACCACCATGCTATATGTTTACAAGCGCAGTGCGCGTCTATGCCAAAATATAATGATAACAGATTCATGCTGCATTACATAATTTTAATTATTGTAACCCAAGTGTACATTTTTTAAAGTTCAAAAAGTTTAATTGCATAGAGATTTCCATAAAGCAGATAGACATTTACAATTACATTTAGCTGCTGTATTAAAATAAATATAAGTTTGAATAGGGAAAACAATTAGGGTAAAACAACTGAATTTAATTATATTAAAAACAAAGAGGACACATAACACATGGATCAATAAGTCCCGAGACTAACCCAGAGATGACGCTCGTAGTAAACCAGTAACCACGTCTTTCTAGAGTACTAACCTTTGCTTGAAACGTGTCAAAATTTTAAGTCGATCGGACCAGAAACAGCTGAGTTATCGAGGTTGGAGTAAAGTCGTTTTGTAGTTTGTTTAAAAAATGGAAAAAACCGAGTTTCGTGTTCTGATAAAACATTGTTTTTTAATGGATAAAAACACCGTGCAAGCGAAACAATGGATTGAAAAATGTTACCCGGACTCTTGTCCATCAAAAGCAACGATTTGTCGGTGGTTTGCCGAGTTTAAACGTGGTCGTACCGACACAAATGACGCGGAACGCTCGGGTAGACCTGTGGAAGCCGTTACACCGGAAAATGTGAGTGAAGTGACAAAAATTATAATGAAAGATCGTAAAGTGAAGCTCCGTGAGATTGCTGAGATAACACAGATATCATATGGAAGTGCATTTACTATCCTTCATGAAAAATTGAGCATGAAAAAGGTTTTTTCCAAGTGGGTGCCGCGATTGCTTTCGATGAAACAAAAACAGCAACGAGTCGATGATTCAGAAAGCTGTTTATCGCTATTTACTCGCAATAAAAAAGATTTCTTGCGTCGTTACGTGACCATGGACGAAACATGGATACATCACTACACTCCAGAGTCGAAGCGGCAGTCATCTGAGTGGCGCACAGCTGGCGAAAGCCGTCCGAAGCGTCCGAAAACGCAGCAGTCAGCTGGCAAAGTCATGGCGTCAGTTTTTTGGGATACGCATGGCATGACGATTGTATCACCCTAAAAGGTGATTATATTGATGAATAAAAAAAAATGTTGCAAAAAAAATGTTGTTTTCATTGTTAGTCTCGGGACTTATTGATCCATGTGTTAAAAGTCACTTGGAAAAATTATATTTCAATGTTTTTTTATTCGCTTTTGTTTGTACAATTTTATGTCTTTTACTATTTACCACACATGATATAAGTACAATTTTTGGTGCGATTTCAAGTAAAAACGATAAAAATATGACATGTTTGCTGTGAGCATAACAATGATCATAAAATTTAAAAGGACACCGAAATTACGTTTTTACATAATTTAACCTCGTCGTCTGTCTCATTATTTTAACGTGGGGTCAAACTAAAAAGCACAAGGCCGATGTGTGAAATTGCATTATTACACAAATATACACCTATACATTACTCACAGTAAATTGTTTTTGGGTTTCCAACATTAAATATATGGCGCTGAACTTCATTCATGAAAAAGACGAAATTATGGTAAAATATTTGGATCATGCTTTTAAGATTTAACGCCAACACCGGAATTGCGAAAAAATGGATTTTTTAGCTTATATTTATTGAAAAGCAAATTAGAAAAAGATGTTTTTAGCCGTTTTTTGGCTTAAAAACATAAAAAATTGCGTTTGAAATTAGAGAAATGACTAAATTAAATAACTGCACAAAAAAAAAATGTGATAACGTGTTTAAAAATTTGAAAAATGTGTCGAAATCAACATGAGTATGTCTTAGGTTAAACTTAAATTTTACTGTCACATATAAAGCGGTCGGTGATCTTTTATATCTCCATTTGCACGAGTTTTTGAATAAAGATTTGTTATTATTTTCTTTAATGAAAATAAGCAATAAACTCTCAGAACGGGCGATTTGTTTGAAACAAAATTGGAAACTATGACGAAAAACTTAAATTTTCCTTTTATTTAGTTATGAAGTCTGTTGTATTTCATCCCATAGAATAAACTCAACAAAATACAGGCGCAATACAAAACTCCAGGAAAATAAACTCTAGTTTTGTGTGTGTGTGTTACGAACGAAAAATTAAACAATGGTCGCGACAAACTATTTGCACGAATCTCTGAGAATGGAAAATAATCCCACAGCGCCCTTATGGAAATTGGAGTTCTGTTCGACCAATGTCGTTCCATTCGAAATACACAGTTTGTTTGTATCAAGCAGCCCCAGGGTAGGTGTTCGTAGCAGGAAAAGTCCTAAAAAACTGGGATTTTTTTCCACTCCGGCAGCTGTGCGTTTTAATTTCAATGCATTTCGAAGGCAAAAACAGCAACTAGAACTAAAAAAAGAGCGCCTCGAATTTAGCACGGGAAATTTCCTGGTGTATTAAAAATTGTAAAATATTGGAATGGGACAGTCTGTCTGGTTCAGCTGGGTCCAAATCCAAGTTCATAATAGAGAATGAACGCCCCGAAATACAAACAACAACAAATGTCAGGATTATGAAAAGGCAACGCGTACAACAAACTCAATTTAAAGTGGGTGAGAATACAATATTGTGGGGATTGAAGTTAGAAAAACACCTGCCACGACAACTGGTAGCGTACCTATTAGATTTGGGTTGATTAAGTTAAATCCGGAAGAACCTTTGCTGTTATGTGGGACACTGTTACAGAATATAGGGTAAATGAAATTTAGATGGGCAGTTCGTTTATTTTGAGGGGGTCCAATATGAACAGAAACAATTATTAGCTGGAAACACAAAAGTTAATAAAAAATTATTCGATATTTAAGTGGAAAAATGGGGTACAGATGAAATCATAAAAGATTGGGTTACTAAAATTTTCCTGATATAATTATCAGGCAAAATTAATGCTTCAATTGCCAGTACCAAATAAGAAATACCTTTTTGTTGTGGTTTTTTAACTTCCAAGGAATACCAGAAAATATTATGGATCTTTGCGAATTAAGCTAAGCGAAGTTTGAAGCAATTTTCAGGTTTAGAAAAAATCGGTCCACCGTTTATTAAAAAAATGAAGGTCGTTTTTGTCTCTCTTTTCCCGCTCTCGGCAACCACACTTCGTATTAGTAATTTCGCCCAAACAACATTTTTTTCGGAAAGCACACTGAAAATTCGATTCCAATCGGTCTTCTTTTAAAAAATTTCCTATTATTATTATTTAAAATCCAATTTTTCCCACCTCTAATATCTCTGCAAGGATCAGTGATAACTACACAATTTCTCCCCTAAAAGGGTAAAAAATGCCATCCTATGTTGATAAGGGTTTTTATTACCGAATTCAAGTAATCATGAAAAATACTTGATAAAATGGCTGCAATCTCGAATAATTGCTGAACCGGAACTCATAAAAAATTATCAGATCGCATTTTCATATTTTATACGACCATATTTCAAAGCATAAATAAACCTTTTTGTCTAACCCACATGCATATGATAACCGCCCGCTGGTTATGGAAGGAATTGACTAAAAGCCTCTTGGAGCATATTTGCGAAAAAAAAAAAATTATCCCCCTATATTTAACCACTTTTATACATCTAACTTGAATTTATAATCATAAAACATTTTTTAGCTGTCTTCTAATGTCGCAATAGTTTATAATAGATGTTGGAAAGGCCGAGACATTCTCAACAAATGCGGATTTTGTGTTTGGTGGCCGCTGTTTAAATATTTGATAGGCAATCCTTTTCCCAGTATTTAGTTTCGAAATAGTGCTGGCGGCTCCCCTCTAAGACTAGGCGGTGCTATGCTACTGCTGGTCGCCATAATATATTTTAAACGCGGGCAAAATATAATAATAAAATAATGATAGTTGATCTGCACAAAAGCTGGAATAGGCTCTGGTATTGTTCAAATAAATTTTATGTTATCAACGTGGGATCATGCCATATATTCACTGGAATATGGAAATTATTGCCCAAGGATATATTAAGGATATAGAAGTTTATGGTTTAGGTTTTCCTTTAATATCTCACTCCATTTTATACCCGAATTTCATGTACCTATACACGTATGGCTGGTGTGGAAATTTGGATATTTTAGTAGCGAACATTTTCCACAATTGGGATTTCGAAAACATTCTATGGCTCCGGCTGTTGTTGTTTTTCAGGATTTCTCCCTTGCTTTTATTGAAAGTAATGGTAACCCGAAGGATTACATTTTAGAATTTTCTTCGTCTTATATTAAATTTTGTAATATTGACATCGGGTAGATGCGGTTTCTTGCTGTTTAGCTTAAATGTTCCTATTAGATGTATGGCGGGCAATATCATGGGGTAAATGTCAATAAACTGAATCATATTAAAGTCTAATTTATGGTTTGTACAGGAATGGAAATCTTCAAAAACCCCTTTTTTTACCGTGTAAAACAAGTAATAATGGTAGATTTGTATTAAATTGCATATGAAACTAAACATATTTATTTACCTAACTTTAGGTTAATTAACGTGAGGTTGTTACCTAAACATGTGGCATCGAGTTTAACCAGATCAAAAATACTTTTGTAAAGGGCGTAGTTTCTTAAGTGAGATTAAACTTATCTCGGAAAGTTATTTTATTTACTGCTTTTGAAAGATGTTTGATATTTCAAATGATCTTTGGGGTTTCATTCGCCATCATTAAAGTGGGTTTTCGTTCCTTAAAGTGGGTTTTCGTTCCTTAAAGTGGGTTTTCGTTCCTTAAAGTGGGTTTTCGTTCCTTAAAGTGGGATCTGTCTATTCCATCAACAAAAAGTAAAAAAAAAACATAAGAAAAACTACAATTGCCAGGGGCTAACCGTCAAATATTCTATATAATGACAGATAAAATGTTTATTTAAAACATAACAAAAGCTATAATTGCCAATCTGGCAATCATTGGAAACCCGTATGGTGATATTCGTATCAAAATTCGAACAGTTGTACCAAAATTCCACTTTGAAGTCAAACTTTCCAATAAGATTTTTTAAAATTTATTCCAATCGGATTTTGATGTATGGGAGTTTTATGTAGAATTATATCCTAAATAACTTTTGTTCTTGCACTTTTTTGATAAGATGCACCGTTTTTGAGATATTCACAAAAAACGATTTCGTTCGTATGGGGGGTACCCCCCCTAATGGTCCATTTTTGCCCATTAACGAACTTAGCCTCGCATTTTACGAAAAACGGATCTGTGCAAACTTTCAAGTCTCTAGCTCAATCCGTGCGCCCGCAATCCGCGCCACAGACAGACAGACAGACGGACGGACGGACGGACAGACAGACAGACAGACAGACAGACAGACAGACAGACAGACAGACGGACGGACATGCAGAAATTAAATATTTTTATCATTCTAAACACACTGGTGTAATTCATTTTTTTGTGCGATGACGGGATCTTGGCGTTACAAACGGTAAGGCAAAGTTAGTATACCCTTTGGTTTCACCATACGGGTATAAAAAATCCATTTGTATAGGAAAGGGGAGAAGGAGTGGTCCGAATGGATTTTGATATATGGATGAGTTATGTAAAATCCTATTCCAAACACATTTTACCCTGTAACTATACAAAATTTTAAGTTTCTAGCTCAATCCTTTCGAAAATTTTGGTGTTCACGGACGGACAGACAGACAGATGGACGGACATTGCCATCCGAAATAACTTGGTGTAGTTCATTTTTGTGTCCGACGATTGGTTCGATGCATTACAGACGTAAAGGCCTGTGTCCACATGGAAGTTTATTTGCAGAAGTCGCTTCTAGAAGAGATTTCTGGGGTGGCTTCATGTAACTTATTTTCGATCGACTAATTGGTCGAAGGAAATCTTTCGTCGACCAAAACTGATTAAACAGGAGGACACTCACTCTGGTGCACACGATATACGAGTCTTTTCTAGGTAATTTGGGGTCGCTGAATCCGAATCTGGCAGTGGTTTGGCTGTACCAGCTCTACTTTTTCCGATATGAAGGAAAAAAAATTTGTTGATTTCCAGATTATAAACATTTATGAGTTACTCACCATATCGGAAAAAGTAGAGCTGGTACAGCCAAACCACTGCCAGATTCGGATTCAGCGACCCCAAATTACCCAGAAAAGACTCTTATATCGTGTGCACCAGAGTGAGTGTCCTCCTGTTTAATCAGTTTTGGTCGACGAAAGATTTCCTTCGACCAATTAGTCGATCGAGAATAAGTTACATGAAGCCACCCCTGGTATCACAACTTCTGGAAGTTCACTTGCAGTTAGTGTTTCCACGGGAAAAACTTCCAGAAGTCTCTTCTAGAAACGACTTCTGCAAATAAACTTCCAAGTGGACACAGGCATTTATACTAAATCTAATACCCTCCTATATGATATGATATATCATATAATAAATTTATTAGCCACAAAATATCTGTAAAACTATGAAAAATGATTTTTGTTCAATGATGTAACCGCACTGTTGCCTAATGTCCATTTGAAAATCCCTCAGCCATTAATGCTCCCATAATGTCGACAAAACGAGAACATAAGTTACCTAAATTTGCACATTTGGTTCTCCTTCCCAAATTAAACTGCAACTCATGATACTCATAGAAATCCAAATAATTGGAAAAAAAAAAGTTTTATTGTTGCCACCTTGTCTGCAACCATACATTTCTTTGGAATAAGAAGTCGTTTACTGCCAACCTTAATACACAACACAATTCTCGAAATGGTGGCCAACCCGGACAGTGACGTTATGTTGTTTTGTTTGAAGCGGAATTCAGCCTGAATGGGACACTCCTCTTTGGTGTTAACACTGAAAGTGAAAAATCACCTTTTAATTGTAAGTTGCGTGTCTTAATACAATTTTCAAATAAATCTACTTTAATAGTTTTTGAGTATCTACCGGTTGTTTAGTGGGTGTTGCTGCGGGTACTTTGGCCGCCTAATCATTTTACAAGCTCCCCGAATTCTTATTTCTCTACTCCAAAAAAAAAAATACTTTAGTTTCATTGTCTATTGTTTGCAATCGGGTTCTATGATTCAAACTTTAATACTTTAATGGAGGATATTCTTTTGTAGTCCATAGTGTCACTCACTACTTAGCCATTTCCGTGGAGTAATGTTGAGACATTTTTGCTTGCAATTGAGGACCTTTTCTAATTTAGTTAGTTTACTATAATTGAAAATTACGGAAAGTTCGCTTCTATAACCAAACGAACAAAAAGCTGCACATAAAAAAAGCTTGGAAATATTGAAAAATTATGTTGTATTTGATAGATGCGTTTCCGGCAATAACAATTAATGATTATGCGCCGCAGGCGAAATTTTTCAAACAAAATGTAGTATGTTTTAAATCAAGAGTTACATAGTTCTCAGCGAAACCTAATGCTTTTTGATGTCCGATAAATAAATGCAGTTGAAATAGTAAAAATGTCATAAAGGATCGAAATTATCTTGACATATCCATAAAATACCATGTAAGTTAATACCGCCTTCACACTACCACAGGCCACCCTACCCCTAAAGGGGTGACGTATTTTATAGACAGAGTTATAGATAATTACGCCGCTGGCGAAAAATTTCACTATATATATGCTTAGGAGAAAATTCAATGAAGAAATGCGCCGCCGACAAATTTGCTGCCATAAGTAGAGTGTGTTGTGCATATTTTTGAGTGTTGAGTCACTTTAATTCAAAAATAATACGGGACAAAAGTTTAGTCCCTTAAATCTCGTACTGTCGATACTCCTAGCTGCGACAAAAACATTAAAATATATGTCGCCAATTTTCCTTCCATAGTTAGTCAAAATGGGATTTTAGGGGAAAAAAATACATTTTTTTCAAATACGACGTACTGGTTTTACTACAATAGTATTTTTTTCAAAGCCATTTATAGTGTTTTCAGTTAGCATCACTCTATTCTGAGAATTTTACATCTGTGTGTTTAATGGACATTACGTATATTCAGGGAATTATCGCCATGCAAAAAAAAAACGTGAAAACGTCCGTTAGACGGACACGTTGTTGATCTGACAGTAAAAAAAAATAATTAATCGGATTTGTTACAAAGTAAAGCTTACGCTTTTACTTCGCAGAACATTTTAAAAAGATCCACTCGATTGCAACCAATGAAAACTTTTCTATTGTTCCGATGGAAATTTTTGAAGTCAGTCATTCAAATTTAAGAGTAAATGAATGAAACTTAATAGACCTCAATTAAAAATAATTGTCTCATTTCCAAACTCATTGAACAGCCATCTAATTGAGTTTTAAAAGTAAAGTAGAGAAAGTTTCGTAAATGCACGACGAAGAAGGCAAAATTGTAAAAAAAGTAAATTCTGCATATTTACCAGGAAAAAATTCAAGTTTTCCGGTAATGACTTGGCATAACCCATAAACATTCGTTCCGGACCAATAATGCAAAGAAAGGCAACCAAAAAAGTTGATTCCGTACTTTTTTTTTTTGCGAAATCAACAGCCAATTAAAATTTTCAGAGTCTAAACTTTTATCGAGCCTGAGTTCAGGACTCTAGAGAAAGTTGGTTCGGTTTCATGGTCTTGAAAATTCCATTCCCTTGGGAGGAACAATACCAAAACAATTTTTCGACAAAGACATATGTCAAACCCACAGAAACAAGAGCCACCCACCAATCCCGATCATTCAAAGTCGTTCCGAGGACTTTCAATAAAAACTTTGGAACCCGATGATATTCAGCGGTGCCATAGGGTAGCGGCGGGCATCCAAGAAAAATGATTACATGGCTTTTCTCCTTTAAGGAATGGAAAAATAACGTTGAAAATTAGAAAAAAAGACGGTCGCAGCAAACCAAGCGGGAAGAAAGGAAAGTGGAGAAAGTTTTTGTGGAGAAGGGTATGAACGAATGGATAGATATGTTCATCATTCCCAATAACGAAAGTTTTTTAATTTTGTGCAAGGAAAAAGGCAAAAAGTTATGCAAAAGGCAAACCAACCCTGAATTTTGGCATGTCCTGTTCGTATCCTTCATTGGTAGTTGTGATGATTTTCAGTGTTCGTATGTCGGTGGAAAGTTTGAATTCGAATTTGAATCCGTATGTTTAGTCTTCGAAAAAAAACTATGCGCTGGCAGAACTCGGACCCCGATGATTACTTGAAACTTTCTTGCAAGTGTGTGGTATGCTGTATGGTTTCATAGAGCATGCCACAGATGTGTGTTGTCGTCAACTGTGGGAAATGAAAGGGTATGTTATACCGAAGCTAAGGGTAGGTACGGTGTACAAGTGCCAGGATCAAGACCAAGGATGAGAATTGATGGACGAAAATCGATGCAAAGTTTAATCAATTTATTGACAAATGAAATTCAATTTTGCTCCTCCATCAGCTTTCGCATATACAAATGTGAATTTGATGTTTTCTGTGGGGTTGGCAACGTGATGTTGGAAAAAGTCCCTCTACAGGAAAGGGGTGTGGTTTCATTGTTGGTAAAAATAATAATGATAATGACATTGCTTGTGATTTTTCTCTGGGGATGTATGCAAGAGGAAAAAGTTTGAAAATCTTAATTTAGAAATTGTTCACAGGTTTTTTTTGGCAGTTTAGATGTATGGGAATATGGGAAGCAATGGATTTGAGTCAATTTTTTTTACAGACTACAGGGGGAATTCATTGTTGGAATCAACTACAAACCTTAGTTTATTATACGTGATTAATTTAACTAATGATTCAATTTTCACTGTTTTATTAACTCTTAGTCAATTAATGATGACTTTCATCGTCGTTAATTGACTAAGAGTGACGTTCGTGAACTTGGTAAAAAATGATCACATCCCTTGTCGATTAGCGATCACGTTCATTGTTAACTTCGTAAAAAAACGATCCCCTGTTTAAAAAGCACAATAATCTGTATTAGAATTTCTAGTGGGAGCGGGAGGAGTAGAAGTGAACATAAACAAAACTTTGTTTTTTGTGGAAGTCTCTGCGAACTGTTCGCGAAGTTCGGTGTGTAATCGGCATAAGAATTCAGCTTAAGTACTTATGCTCCGATTGCGACATAAAAATTTCAGGGGTTCTCGAATTGTTGCTAAACAAATTAAAAAATTTAAACTGTTTGTAAACAATTCGTAAATCATTCAAATATAAATAGTGGAAGTTATTAATCAATTTGAAAATAAAAAAAATCACCCTCAATTTCTACAATATTTGAAAAACAGTAAATAAATAAATCAAGGGTGGAAAAGGCCGATTGAAAAGTGGAAAAAAAAAGAAAATCTAGGATAGCTCATCCCATTGTTTGCTCGATCTATTTTCATCACCTAAACCTTGTTTGCTTCGACTTTAATGTTCAATCGACCATCACATCACCCGTTAGCCTAGATTTGTATGTATCCTTTTCTCGTGATTTTCCCGTTGTCCAAGAACAAACCCCCAAACAAACGTCCCTTCTTCCTTTGTACTAAAGTGGCAACATTTTTCAAACTGTTGAATAAACTGAGCGGCTTCTTGTTTACAAAACAATCTTCTTTGGCAAACAGAAATTAATGAAAGGAGATCCACCTCAACAATCCTATCGTTTTTCGATGCTTACCGCAGGAGACAGACACAAGCAGCAAGTATGCTTATATACATAGGTATCATAGGTATCCATCTAACAAATGGGTGAAAAATTTACCCGGGAAAATTACTTGAAATTTCCATACCAGATCGTAGATTATATACGCCTTCAGAGCAGATAATAGAAGAAAAACAGACCAAGAACATATAAACAATAGTTTCGTTATTTGCAACAATTTCACAGGAATAAAAATGTTAAGGACATTCAACAATGTTAGAGGATTTCACTGTGCAGAATAGTATAACTATAAAAAAAATAAAGAAACGTACATATATATGTATGTGTGATTTTTTAGATATCCTTATGCATTCGAGTGAATTCCATTCTGTTTGTATAAAATTGTATAGTGATATAAGGTTATATCGAATTATATTGAGTTTACCCTTTCCTATGGTCCACAGCATCTGCTTTATCTGCTGGACCTTTTCTAATGCCCAGCAATCTTGAATTATTACTGACCCGGAAACCATAAAAACTTTATCAACCCCAAACAGTGCTAGAGTCTAGAAAGGAAGACATAGTCTTCAATCGTTGGCAGGTTCCTCCAACATTTCAAATCGACCAGGAACCTATTCGCCTTTCGTATATGACATTCGAAAGGACCGGAGACGAAGGACAGCATAATATATTCGTTATATTTTCGATATAAATATGTATGGATGAATAGTGCTGGATATATTGTATGGTTCAGGTCATAATACAGTAGACAAAGTCGAAGACTTTTGCATCCGTTCACATTTTCGATGGTAATATCCTTTGGTAGGTAGAGGTAAGTATTGAGAAGTTTACGTGGACGATGTGATGACCAACAGAGGGTGACTTGATCAGAATTGCTTCGATGCGGATTGGTACAGATGAAGGAAGTGTTATGTTATAAATTATAAGTTCTTTATTACAAACACCTTATATTTCAATTTTGTATTGTTTAAATTGTTATATAATTTTTAATTAGTGCTTACCTACAGAAGTTTCCCTGGCTCGAATATTCCTCGGGAGAAACTTTTCCAACTAATTCCAAAATTTATGGTTGTAACTGTTAATGAGGCAAACACTAGGAAAACTCACTTGATCTTAATTACATTTGCTTTATTGCTCTAAATTACATGAGACTGAATTAATTGAAACTTAGTCGAGAAAACTAACAGCAAAGATTTACACAAAATTATTTAAACTTTCACTTAGATACAAATCCTTCCACAATGATTTCCGTTTCCTTGCTTTTTATTAAACCGTTTTCTTGTTTTTTATACTTTAATCTAACTTTCTTTTACTGGAAAGTGCCGTGCGCGCTGAATAAGAAAATGTTTCGAAGATCGAGTACTTTTCGTTAAAAAGACACGAACACTTTTCGAAATTCAAAATAAAGCCAAACGAGTGATTTTCTGTCGATAGAAAAACTTGCTATCGGTAGGAGCCGTGGATTCAGACTTGACTCCTATCCGTTGGAGCCGTGAATTTTGACTTACTAATTACTCCACGCATGCTTCAGTGGCTGGTTCTTCTTTTAACACCCACGCGCTGATCGATCATTTCTTATCGATCATCCGCGGTGGTCCCGGATTGCCGAATTGGCGAAATTGATTGAAACGCTTTTTGTGTGGCTCAATGTGTCATTTGATACGATGAACACTTGGCCGGAAATCATTGTTTATACAAATGTGGAATTGATATTTCATAGAATTTTACTTTGTTAAATATCAAGAATGGAATTTTGTTTAAGTGGGCTTTTGCTCCACAACATTCCTTCCCCCGTGGACAAAAAAAAAAAAAAAAAAAATGTGAAGCATTTTTTTTTTTTTTTTATTTATGGGGTTAATTGAAATTATGCTTTGAAATGAGTTTAGCTGTCGATAATACTTTGGTTTTCTCTCTTTTTTTTTTTTACTCTATATTTTTAAATTTTTTTTTTTTTTTTTTTTTTTTATGGTTGGTTATACTTAAAATTACTGGTCTCATGATCAACATTTATTTTTTATAGTAATGTGATGCATAGAGCGGAAAATTCTAATTGAATCAGTATAAACTTACAATTACTGATTTTGTCTTCAAAATTTAGAAAAATTTTTTTTTTTTTTTTAAATGCTAATGTGCCGCATAAGGCGGACAATTGCAATTTAATCAAAAATTTGTTGTTTGGGGAAACCTTATTTTGGTTTTTTTTTTCTTTTACATTTTTGGTAAAGTTTTATTTCATTTCAATTTTCTTAACGTTTGGTTTGATTTAAAAACAAAAATTTTAATTGATAATGAAGTAACAATTGGTAAAATAATTTACACGACAATGTTTGGTGACAAAACTAGTATTGGTAAAACATTTTTTTTTTTTAATCTTAAATTCTAGGCTTACATGTTTATTTTCCGTATTTTCTTAAAAATTAATTTTTTCTGTCTGTTGATGTTTCTGTCTTATTGAATCCGAATGTACTTAGAGTTACTGATCTTAGGTTACATATTTGGTTTTTGAATACTTAATTGTGCCGTTTATAGCGGAAAATTTTAATTTAATCAAAATATATTTAAAATTACTGATTTTTTTTTTAATGTACATATACATATATATAAATGAAAAATTTTTTTTTTTTTTTTTTTTTAATAAATTTTTACCGGTAAATTTGGATAAACGGTATTGTTTGAATCGACTGGTTCATTTTCGGATTGTGCTAAAAATTTTTTTTTTTTTTTTTTTTAATCAATTTTGATTCCATCGGGGTTTGTCTGTCATGACCTTGATGGGAACGAAACGTGAATTAGATGATTGCCTAAATGTATGCAATTTTGCTTTTGCTGGACAATTGGCGGGTTTAGTTTGTGCATTTGTTGTTTTGAAACAGTGAGACCCATATATAGTGTCCGGAGTTTCTGTAATTCAATTTTGTAGTCTAATATAGGCTTTTTGGTGTTGCTTCGCCTTTTTCCTCGCTATGGGTACTCTTCGGCGATGGGTATGATTTTCGTTTTTGTTTTGTTTCGATGGTTAATCGATGATGAATGTTGGACTTAGGAGTTTTTCTTTTTCTGTTGGGTATGGTGGGTTAACGTTTCTTGTTTTGGGGCTTAATTGAATAGGCGTAACCTGTTGAAATGAACTCGTCTGTGGTGCCGGCCTATTTGAATAGTGCAATTTATATCACTGTTTATTTTTTTGACTTCATATGGTCCTGTCCAGTTTGGAGAAAGTTTGTTTTCTTTAGCTGGATTTTTTAACAGAACCATGTCGCCGACGTGTATTTTTATAGGTCTCGTGTTTTGGTCGTAATAGCGTTTAGCTAGTTCTTTACTATGTATTAAATTTTCCCGCACGATTTTATGCATGTTTTGCATCTTGTTTTTTATGTAGCTGCAGTAGGAGTCAAAGTTATATATGGGCTCCGGATCCTTGGTCAGATTATTGGGCAGGGGAGAGACGAAGCCATATAGGGCTTCCATTGGGGTTTTCTTGGTACCCATATGGTCCGTATGGTTGTGGACCATGGATGCCTCTCCTAGCCAATCGTCCCATTCACCTGTGTATTTATCCACTACCGTGCGCAGGTACTCCACTAAAGGACCATGGGTGCGTTCTAACGAGCCATTGGCCTGTGGGTGGTACGCAGTAGTTTGGATTTTCTTAATGCGGAGCAGTTTACAGACTTCCTTGAAAAGTTCGCTCAAGAAATTTGTGCCTTGATCGGTTACTAGGACTTTTGGTACCGTGTAATATTTCAGAATGATATTACGATAGAAACAGTCAGCTACGGTGTGCGCTTCACAATTATTTAGGGGAAAACAATCTACAATTTTAGTGAGATCATCTTGGAAAGTTAGTATGAACCTGTTACCTTTTTGGGAGACCGGAAGAGGTCCTACAATGTCTAAAAAGACTTTGTCGAAAGGCTTGAAAGGTGTGTTACTAATGACCATAGGCATTTTAGTAGGATTAGCTTTCTTATTCCGCTGGCATAATTCGCATTTACGGATATATTTTCTTATGTGCGAGAGCATGTTTTTCCATTTGTACTCTCTGCTTATGCGTTTGTACGTTTTGCACACTCCCGTGTGTCCACCAAGTGGTGAACTATGGTAGTCTTTTAATATTTTCTCGATGTCTTTTGGGTTTGTTAGTAAGATTGGTTCGTTTTCTCCCACAGGTGTTGTGCGCTGTTGGGATTCAGGAGTTTCATCGCTTTGGTTTACAGCCGGATTGTTGTCGACCGGCTCATTTTCCTCAGGGATTGGTGGGGTTTCTTGATTTTGGTTGAGTTGTTTTGCTCGTTTTTGGGCCCTAGTAATTACGGCCATTAAATTGTTGTTGATGAGCTTTGAATCCGTTTGTTCGTTGCTCATTCCGGGAATTCTACTCAATGCGTCAGCGCATTTATTCATTCGTCCTGGCAGATATTCTATTGTGTAGTCATATTCAGACAACTTGTGGTGGAATCGCACTAGTCTGGTAGTGGGGTCTTTAACGTTAAAAACTCCCTTTAATGGTTTATGATCGGTATAAACCGTGAATTTTCTACCGTATAGGTAACATCGGTAGTTTTTTATTGCCCATACTATTGCCAGGAGTTCCCGTTCTATTGTGCTATATCTTCGCTCAGCAGGGTTTAAAGATCGACTTGCGAATGCAATAGGTCGTTCCTCGCCCTTTTCGCCTTGCGTTAATACTGCACCAATTGCTTCTCCACTGGCATCTGTCGTTACCTGGAAGGGTTGCTCGAAATCGGGATAAGCGAGCAACGGAGGAGATACTAAAGCGTTTTTTAGTTTTGCGAACGCTGTCTGACATTTTTCATCCCATTTGAATTTAGTATTTTTGCGCAAAAGCTTATTTATTGCTTCTGCTTCTTTGGAAAAATTCGGGATGAATTTACGAAAATAGTTTACCAGACCTAGAAAAGACTGTACTTGACGGACTGTTCTGGGGACGGGGAAGTCCTGGACACACTTAGTCTTTTGGGGATCTGGTAATGCGCCTTCTCTAGAGCATTTGTGGCCCAAATAGACAATTTCCTTTCTAAGAAATTGGCATTTGGACGGTTTTATTTTTAAATTGCTCTGTCGTAATCTTTGGAACACTTTCGTTAGTTTGGTTAGATGGTCCTCCAGGTTTCTTCCATAAACTACTATGTCATCTATGTACACAAAGCAATGGAATCCCTGAAGTCCAATCAAAACGGTGTTCATGAGGCGTTGGAATGTGGCCGGCGCCCCCTTGAGGCCAAAAGCCATTCTATTGAATTCGTAGTGTCCGTAGGGTGTGCTGAAAGCAGTTTTGTACCGATCTTCTTCGGCAATGGGAACTTGATGATAGCCGGATGCCAGGTCTATTGTCGAAAAATATCTGGAGTGACCCAGCTGATCCAGTATGTCCTCTATTCGGGGAAGAGGGTATGCATCGCCAATTGTTACTTTATTTAACTCGCGGAAATCCACCACTACCCGCCACTGTTTGATTCCGTCGGCACCTTCCTTTTTAGGTACGACCAAAAGTGGGGAGTTATAGGGACTTCCGCTTGGAGCAATTATGTTTTCGTTGAGCATTTTTTCGACCTCTTCTTGTATGATACCGCGTTGCCGTTCAGGCAATCTATACATCTTCCGATGTATAGGTGGTAAATTAGGTAATGTAGGAATTGTGTGGGAACACTTTGTCGTCTGGGTTAAGTTGTAGCATCCGCCTAGAAAGAAAAAAAAAGGTTTTTCTTTTAAAAACAAAGAATACGATAATGCAAAAGGGACACTTATCTGAGTCCATTCGATTGTCCATCGTGGGTCCGTCTGTAAAAATTCTGATCTGAGATCGCCGTCCGTTTTGCCGTCCAAATCCCTTGGTGGAAATTAAATATTCTACCTCGGTGGGACTTACCCCGTGGATGACGGATGGGTTTAAAGGTTGGTGTCGTCCTTGTTCAATTAAACCTAAAATAGGTAAGTCGAAGGCATAAGAATCGTCGTCAGGTAAACATCAAAAATTGGCAACGTCATTTACCTGAGTATTCAACCGGAAACTGCGATCTTCTTCGTCCCCTCGTTATCCCAGCGGCTAAACAGGCTCTCCGACGTTGCAATAGCTGAAAAGTCATGATTAATTGGAAGAAATTTTATTATTATACAAAATATAACCAAAAGCAAAAATACTTACCATGCTTTTGTTTACAAACGATGATCACTGACAGTTGAGCTTTGCCAGTGAGCCTTACATAATTGTTTAAACAAAGTAGTTAGCTCGTTTGCTAACAGGTGTCTCATGGGTCGTTAGGGATTAAACTAAAACAAATCTGATCTACTACGTCCACTGATTTGAAATTTTGAAATTTCGTGGAAGGAATTGCAAATCAGTTGCAAAAAAGGTTTAGGTGCATAAAGTAGTTACAGTTTAATCCAGGAAATTAAAAGTTATTTTTTTTTCAAAGTTTTAACAGTGCGTCGGAAAGAGTAGGTTTTTAGTTTATTTTGTGCTAAAAAGTGGGTGTAATTAAATTAATCTCATTTAACAGCCAAAAAGATTTCCTGGATTGGAGGCACCAGCGGAGGAGGAATTCCCGCCCATAAACCTGCAACTAGGTCTTTCCGCGCAAAATACAAGTATTTATAATTTTATTATTTATTATTTTTGAGTCTCGGGAAAAGCGTTACGAGGCTAACTTTTTATATTGCTTGGCAAATAATTTGGCGCCAATCGTGGGAAGAAAATTTCAAAAGCTCCTCCAATTTCCCTGAAGTGGCTAAAAGGAGTACATAAAAAAATATATATCATCGTTGAAGCGACCTTAACATTTGTTGGTGCGCTTAAGTCGTTTACGACGCTAAAAATTAATTTGTTAAAAGTCGACGCGGGAAAGCGGATAAAAGGTTATTGTAACCCGCAAACCATTGTCGTCGTCCCCGCTTGAAAATCCGTTGGAACGATCCAAACAAAAGCTCCACGGACAATTCTGGAACGGTGGAACCTTTTCATTGCGTTTTGTGCTTCGTCGATCGTTCCCGTTTGGAACTTTTATTTAAAGAATTTTTAAAGGTCAATTTTAATTTTATAAATTTAACCGCTTAACGTTTATTCAAATATTCTTTTGGCATTAGATTTTTGTGTAAAATTCTATGTGCAATTAGTACCACATTCGATTGCAATATTCATTTTTTTTGATAAAGATTTATGCGTCGTTGATTATTCTTCGAGCTCAAAGAATTCTGCGAATGTTATGTTCTCTGTACCACTTGTCTTAATTTAAAACTTTGTTTGTGGTAATAATTTATTAGGTTTTGTTTGAATAATTTATTTATGCTTTTAATTTTTGAGTTTTAGTTACGCATTTCTTTTTCTAGCTTATTTGCTTTTGATTTTGTTTAAGTTTAGCTGGATTTATTTTCGCATAGTTTTATCATATTTTCTTTTTAGTTAAAAATGCTTATATTTTTTTTAGATTGTTTTGCATTTGTTTGCTATTATTTATAAATAAATTTTTGTAATAGTTTTTAAATTATTATTTGAACCAAAAATGATTTTTTTTTATTATTTAATTAATTAAAATAAATGATTGTCTTTTGGAGATAATTTTAAATGATATTCGAACGTTTGTTTTTTTTTGAAATTTTTAATATTTTCAGATATTTAAATATGCGTGTTTAAGCCCGTAGTTTGGGGCAGATACGCGATACCTGAAGATGAGCGAACGATCCCAGGTTTTCACAAAGTTGTTTTAACCCTCCTTTCCCTTCCCCCTCCTTTTAGTTTTTGTTGTTTAGAAGATGAAGAATATTTCCTTTGGCACGAATTTTTTTTATGGAACATCGAGGTAATAGCTAGAGGTGAGCAAGGACCCCTCCCCATCCGGCGAGCTAAGCCGTCAACCACAAGCGTGCCACCCTGCCTCCTACTAGCCATCCACAACAAATCGACCCCCAGGATGTTACATAAAATGGCGCCCAACGTGTCGCACAGTAGTCCTCCACGGAAACTCAGACACACAGCCGAGTCCTTAACGGAAAGTGCTATCCCATCTTTTCAGAAAACGCTAAGGCTTTTCCTCCCCATCGGTCCGCTCAGATAGTTTCAGTTTCCTTTGTTTTTCCCTATTTAAAAAAATCAAAAATTTTCACGTTTTTAATTGCAAAGTTTTCAGTCAGTCTGTCAGTTAAGATTTCGCTTTCTTCATCTTCTATATTTTAACAATAATTTTTCGAAGAAAATAGTCGAAGATGATTAGAGCATTGTGAGTCCCGGGGCATGAAGCTGTAAAGCAAGATGTTACTCGCGTTTGCCACAATGTAATCTATGAAGTCAAGATTTTTTTTTATGAAAATATTATTTCGGCTAGTGGATTTTTTTTATGGATTCAAAATATAATGTGTCTCGGCTCAAATGTTATACATTCATAGTCGCATTTGCCATTATATTTTATAGAAATCCAGATAGTAAGCAAAACAAGAGAAAACAAAGCAAAGGATAAAATGCTGGTGATCAGTAAATCGAGTAGAGTCCCGGAATATGATTTATTATCAGTATTTCGCGTTTGCCTACTTCGGATGTGATCATTAGCAATAGTTGCGACAGAAATTCAATTGGCTAAAAGTAAAGTAGTTTTTTTTTCCTCATTTTATTCTTTTAAAAGCATCTATGTGAGAACCTAAAGAAAAAAAAAAACCAGCGTTGTTCATCATCTGATGGTTTGTGTATTTGCCCCAATATTAATTATGTAATATTTGGAAAACTGAAAATTGAAAGATTGTTTTGAAAGAGATTAAACAAAAATTTATTTATATTTTTAATTTAAATACAAAATTCATTTTTTTTAAGAATATATTTTTGCTAGTGCTTAGGCTATATTTGATATTTATAGAATAAGTGAATTTATTTAAAATTTTATAAAAAAAAAAAAAAAAAAAAAATTTATTGTTGCGAAACGGTTCACGTCAAGGGAATGCCTAAAGAGTCTAATACGAATATAAAAGAAGCTTTAAAAGATAGGCGTCTGCTAAGTTTTGATGTAAATAGGCCCATTACTCGTTCAGTTACGAAAAATAGTACGAATATTCCAAACATGCCTCTCTCACGGTCGCCTCAACAAGGTGGAAGCACACCAGCTGAGGGGAACGTTCTAAACACCTCAGAACAAAGGGGAGACATCGAACCGATCTACTCATCGCACCTTAATGCTACGCTAGGGGAATCATCTAACCGAGTTAGTATTTCCAATGTGCAACCAGAAGTTAGTAATGCTAACCAACCTGTTAGTCTACCCAACATACAACAGAATCCTTCGAACAATATTTCTTTTACGGAAAGTGTGCTTACTGCACTACAGTCAATTCAAGACCAGATCAACCATACCCAATCAAACTTCCGAGAAGAAATTTCTAACATCAGACAGGAATTTCTAACGAATAGACCTACACCACGTAATAACAATTTAGAATATAATAGCAACACTAACAGCAATAGTAACAATAGTAATGAAATAGCTTCAAATAATTCAATCCCGATTCCATCCACGAATTATCAGTTTCCTACTGGACGCAATCCTGATGAAGTTTTTCTGGCACAACAAAGCAACTTGCATAACATACCTAGGTATACTCAACCACCACCGTCAGTAGAATTGAATAATCTTTCGACACCTTATCCAAGACCTTTTTGGCACAGATTAGATAAGTGGGGTATACATTTTGACGGAGTCTCCAAAAGGATGACTGTGGAGGAATTTATATTTCAGGTCGAACACCTCCAAAAAAGTTATAGAACTCCTTGGGAAGAAGTGACCCAACATTTCCACCTTCTTCTGCAGGGAAATGCTAAGACATGGTATTGGCAGTATCTGCGGCAAAATCAGTACGTATCTTGGGCTCAGTTACGATTTGCCTTGCTAGGTCACTTCAAATCGACTGAAACTGACCTCGAGTTGATAAGGAAAATGTCTGACAGGAAGCAACAAGCTCACGAATCCTTCGACGAGTTTTACAATGTAATGCTCAATCTACGTAGCAAAATGAAAATGCCACTCGCTGATGTAGATTTGATAGACTTGCTGAAGCGGAATTTAAAACCATGGCTTTTGCGTTTAGTCTATCCCATGTCCATTGTAAGTTTAGATCAGCTGCGAGAAGCGTGTCGAATGACCGAAAATGCTTTCGCTCATGTGGAGGTTGCTAAACCTAAAACCGTCGTTCCGATATCACGTAAGGTACACGAAATTAATTATCCTGTAGATGAATCTGATACTCTAGAAGAAGATCAATTCCTAGAGGCCTTTAGACCAGTACAACTCAACAACAAATCAAATGCGAATCTAGAAAAACGGCAATTGATTTGTTGGAACTGTAAGACTCCTGGACATGCTTTTTATGATTGTTCCGAACCTCGTAACATCTTCTGTTATCGGTGTGGCTTAGAGAAAGTTATCCCTCGCGATTGTCCTCGTTGCCAGGAAAACGCGAAGAGGAACGCCAACATACCGGGATGCTCGCGTTCCAATCCGAATCGCCCGGAATAAATCGAACCACCCAAATTACAGCGCAAAACAATAGCCCAGTTTTAAATACAGATTCCCATTCGAAATCAGTTGTACAAAGTTCTTCCATTAAAAATCAGACTACTAACAATGAAATTCCTAGGCACATGAAACCATATCACGAGCGATTGCGTGAATATTTAAGAATTCGTGATCGCATTTTCAAGAATTCTGAAGATGAGTTTGGGAAATGTTATCTTAATTCCTTATCGAAGAAAGCATCTAACGCTCGTATACGCTTTCAAGACCGCAAACAGACCCGAAATTATGTTGCAAGTACAGTGTTAGATTCTTCTACCGATTTAAGACCGTATGCCAAAATTAAAGTCCTGAACTTAGAACTCAACGGTTTGCTGGACAGCGGAGCGAGCATCTCTTGTTTAGGGCAAGGATGTCTAGATTTAGTTGAGAAATTGAACCTAAAAATAAATAAATTCAATTCCCATGTCCGAACAGCAGACGGTAAGGGTCAATCCATAGTAGGAAAAGTGCGTATGCCAGTGACCTATAAACAACGAACCGAAAGCATAACGTTTTTCCTAGTTCCAAGTTTAGAGCAAGAAGTTTATTTAGGCATCGACTTTTGGCATATTTTTCAGATAGCTCCGAATATCATTAGCGCTTTGAATACAGTAGAGCAGAAAATTACCGACCCAGACAGTCATATTCTATCCTTCGATCAATCGATGGCCTTAGAACAGGTGAAAGAACGGTTTCTGTGTTCCACTAAATTTGGTTTGGGCCAAACGTCATTAGAGGAACATAGTATCGAGACAGGTGACGCAGTGCCCATTAAGCAAAAGCACTACCCCGTCTCCCCAGCGGTTCAAGTCCACCTGTATGAGGAATTGGATAGAATGATTTCACTAGGTGTCATTGAAGAGAGTCAAAGCCCCTGGAGTTCGCCAGTCGTTCTCATCCGGAAACCTGGAAAGAACCGTCTGTGCCTTGACTCACGGAAGCTTAACGCAGTGACAGTGAAGGATGCCTATCCACTTCCTCATATAGGTGGATTGCTAAGTCGTCTTCAGGATACTCACTTCATAAGCAGTATCGATCTAAAAGACGCATTTTGGCAAATTCCGCTGGAGAGACGGAGTAGAGAGAAGACAGCTTTCACTATCCCGGGACGCCCACTTTACCAATTCAAAGTCATGTGTTTTGGATTATGTAACAGCCCACAACGACTTTGCAGGCTTATGGACAAAGTGGTGCCGTCTCGGCTTAGAGAAAACGTGTTTGTCTATCTAGACGATCTATTAATCGTGTCTTCAGACTTCGAAACACATATAAAGCTTTTAACAGAAGTCGCCAATTGTTTAAGAGCTGCAAACCTTACCATTAACTTAAAAAAATCAAGGTTTTGCTGTAAGAGACTGCCCTATCTGGGATTTATAATTGGTGAAGGAGAGCTTAAAACCAATCCAGCGAAAATTGAAGCCATCCGTGATTTTCCAATACCAACAACGGCACGTCAAATGCGTCGGTTTTTGGGAATGACGGGATGGTACCGTAAATTCATTTGCAACTATGCATCGGTCTCCGCCCCACTAACAGATTGTCTTAGGAAAGCTAAGAAATTCACCATCACGTCAGATGCAAAGCAAGCTTTCGAGGATTTGAAAAACGCTCTAACTACCGCACCGGTCCTAACGCACCCTAACTTCCACAAAGAATTTTTCGTGCAATGCGATGCTTCGTCTATGGGAATTGGAGCCGTTTTGTTCCAATTAGATGAAGATGGTAACGAACGTGTAATTGAGTACATGTCGAAAAAATTAAATAAAGCTCAATCTAATTACACTGTAACCGAGCGGGAATGTCTGGCAGCAGTTACGGCCATTCAAAAATTCCGGCAGTACATAGAAGGTATGGACTTTACATTGATCACGGACCATATGAGTTTAAAGTGGCTCTTGAGTCTGAAAGATCTAAGCGGAAGATTAGCCAGGTGGAGTTTAAAATTGCAAGGCTTCACATTTAATATTGAGCACCGCAAAGGATCTAAAAATATTGTGCCTGATACTTTGTCTAGAGTGATGCTGGATAGCCTGACTGTAGATGAAACCTTACTCAACATTGATTTAGAGTCGGACGCTTTCAAATCGACGGGATACAGGGAGATCATAGACGCAATTAAAGTAAATCAGGAACGTCTGCCCGATTTGAAAGTGGTTGACGGTTTCATCTACAAAAGAACCATTCCATACACAGGTGATACTCAGACAGAGGAGTTCTCATGGAAGCTCTGGGTTCCACCTGAACTAACTCGTTCGCTGATCTTTCAAGCGCATGAGTCACCTCGAGCAGCGCACGGAGGAATAGCGAAAACTTTAGCTAGAATTAGGGAGTATTATTTTTGGCCCAATATGGTAACCGAAATTCGCGACTATGTAGCTAATTGCACCGCGTGTAAGGAAAACAAAGCGTCGAATATAACACTTAGACCACCAATGGGAAAGGAAACCGTCACGAATCGTCCATTCCAAAAATTATACCTGGACTTTTTAGGACCTTATCCCCGTTCAAGGTCTGGAAATGCTTATATTCTTATTGTCTTAGACCACAATACCAAATTCGTTTTTCTGAAGTCGTTAAGAAAAGCCAGTTCCGTTAAAACAATTGAGTTTCTTGAATCGGAGATTTTTAAGAAATTCGGTGTGCCAGAAACAATTCACACGGACAACGGACGACAGTTCGTAGCGAAAGAATTTCAGTCATGTTTGAAAAGGTACGGGATTAGACATATAAAAACCGCTGTATACGCTCCGCAGGCGAACGCTGCTGAACGAGTGAATCGTTCCATCCTTGCGGCGATACGTACTTATTTGAACGATAAACAAAATGAATGGGATGAGCATATTTCCGACATTGAATGCGCGCTAAGGACATCAAAACACGCTTCCATTGGTGTGACTCCTTATTTCGCGTTATTTGGTTGTAATATGATGACACACGCTAAGGGTTACGAAATAGCTAAAAGACTCGGAACTTTAGAAGATTCGGAATTTTCCTATCTATCAAAACAACACCGAATCGAGTTAATTCGAGAAAAATTAATGGAAAATATGCACGTAGCATTTGAAAAACGGAAGTCCTATTATAATCTAAGATCGCGACCGATTTCCTATACAGTGGGACAAGAAATTTTTCGGCGAAACTTTATCTTAAGTGATAAAGCTAAAAAAATTAATGCTAAATTATGCCCGAAGTTTTTAAAAGGAAGAATCGCGAAGGTTATTGGTTCGAACATGTATCAAGTCGAAGATTTGAACGGTAAAAAGGTGGGAGTATTTCACGCAAAAGACCTAAAAATATAAGGATTAATGTCCGAACAGAGTCTAAAGTATACATAAAATTCGAAAGGCAAATTTGTACCGTCTTTCAATGACTATAAAGATTTTCACTTAATTTCGCCCGGCTAGCTAAATATAGTGGGTTCTTCCCCACGTGGTTGTGGTAGCGATTTAAAGAAATATTGTTGAATATGTTGCAATGTCGTTTGGATTGTGGCTGATGTTTTTCCAAGCTTTTCACCTTCGCTGCAGCCCGATGAATATCTTGGTGTTGTAGCATCCGCCTAGAAAGAAAAAAAAAGGTTTTTCTTTTAAAAACAAAGAATACGATAATGCAAAAGGGACACTTATCTGAGTCCATTCGATTGTCCATCGTGGGTCCGTCTGTAAAAATTCTGATCTGAGATCGCCGTCCGTTTTGCCGTCCAAATCCCTTGGTGGAAATTAAATATTCTACCTCGGTGGGACTTACCCCGTGGATGACGGATGGGTTTAAAGGTTGGTGTCGTCCTTGTTCAATTAAACCTAAAATAGGTAAGTCGAAGGCATAAGAATCGTCGTCAGGTAAACATCAAAAATTGGCAACGTCATTTACCTGAGTATTCAACCGGAAACTGCGATCTTCTTCGTCCCCTCGTTATCCCAGCGGCTAAACAGGCTCTCCGACGTTGCAATAGCTGAAAAGTCATGATTAATTGGAAGAAATTTTATTATTATACAAAATATAACCAAAAGCAAAAATACTTACCATGCTTTTGTTTACAAACGATGATCACTGACAGTTGAGCTTTGCCAGTGAGCCTTACATAATTGTTTAAACAAAGTAGTTAGCTCGTTTGCTAACAGGTGTCTCATGGGTCGTTAGGGATTAAACTAAAACAAATCTGATCTACTACGTCCACTGATTTGAAATTTTGAAATTTCGTGGAAGGAATTGCAAATCAGTTGCAAAAAAGGTTTAGGTGCATAAAGTAGTTACAGTTTAATCCAGGAAATTAAAAGTTATTTTTTTTTCAAAGTTTTAACAGTGCGTCGGAAAGAGTAGGTTTTTAGTTTATTTTGTGCTAAAAAGTGGGTGTAATTAAATTAATCTCATTTAACAGCCAAAAAGATTTCCTGGATTGGAGGCACCAGCGGAGGAGGAATTCCCGCCCATAAACCTGCAACTAGGTCTTTCCGCGCAAAATACAAGTATTTATAATTTTATTATTTATTATTTTTGAGTCTCGGGAAAAGCGTTACGAGGCTAACTTTTTATATTGCTTGGCAAATAATTTGGCGCCAATCGTGGGAAGAAAATTTCAAAAGCTCCTCCAATTTCCCTGAAGTGGCTAAAAGGAGTACATAAAAAAATATATATCATCGTTGAAGCGACCTTAACATTTGTTGGTGCGCTTAAGTCGTTTACGACGCTAAAAATTAATTTGTTAAAAGTCGACGCGGGAAAGCGGATAAAAGGTTATTGTAACCCGCAAACCATTGTCGTCGTCCCCGCTTGAAAATCCGTTGGAACGATCCAAACAAAAGCTCCACGGACAATTCTGGAACGGTGGAACCTTTTCATTGCGTTTTGTGCTTCGTCGATCGTTCCCGTTTGGAACTTTTATTTAAAGAATTTTTAAAGGTCAATTTTAATTTTATAAATTTAACCGCTTAACGTTTATTCAAATATTCTTTTGGCATTAGATTTTTGTGTAAAATTCTATGTGCAATTAGTACCACATTCGATTGCAATATTCATTTTTTTTGATAAAGATTTATGCGTCGTTGATTATTCTTCGAGCTCAAAGAATTCTGCGAATGTTATGTTCTCTGTACCACTTGTCTTAATTTAAAACTTTGTTTGTGGTAATAATTTATTAGGTTTTGTTTGAATAATTTATTTATGCTTTTAATTTTTGAGTTTTAGTTACGCATTTCTTTTTCTAGCTTATTTGCTTTTGATTTTGTTTAAGTTTAGCTGGATTTATTTTCGCATAGTTTTATCATATTTTCTTTTTAGTTAAAAATGCTTATATTTTTTTTAGATTGTTTTGCATTTGTTTGCTATTATTTATAAATAAATTTTTGTAATAGTTTTTAAATTATTATTTGAACCAAAAATGATTTTTTTTTATTATTTAATTAATTAAAATAAATGATTGTCTTTTGGAGATAATTTTAAATGATATTCGAACGTTTGTTTTTTTTTGAAATTTTTAATATTTTCAGATATTTAAATATGCGTGTTTAAGCCCGTAGTTTGGGGCAGATACGCGATACCTGAAGATGAGCGAACGATCCCAGGTTTTCACAAAGTTGTTTTAACCCTCCTTTCCCTTCCCCCTCCTTTTAGTTTTTGTTGTTTAGAAGATGAAGAATATTTCCTTTGGCACGAATTTTTTTTATGGAACATCGAGGTAATAGCTAGAGGTGAGCAAGGACCCCTCCCCATCCGGCGAGCTAAGCCGTCAACCACAAGCGTGCCACCCTGCCTCCTACTAGCCATCCACAACAAATCGACCCCCAGGATGTTACAAAGTTTTCACCAGGTAAATGAAATATGTCACTATATTCCGCACACAAATTAGTAATTTCTTTATGTTCCTCGGTATTTAGATAGCGATCAAACTCAAGGTGTTCAATCACCCGTGTTGCGCGAGGATTTGTGTTATTCGAAACCAGATGGTTCACACTTTTTTCGGATAATGTGGTTCCATCTGTTGATTGTTTGCACCCGATTGGGGAAATTCTGTATTCTTGTAGCGGCCTAAGTTTGGCCTGATAATTATGTACCTTGAACTCGTGTGTGTTCGTATTAATGATGCTGACGGCGACTTTGCCATTCTGCGGTCTCACGAGACAATTTCCAATGAACACTCCTGGGCCAATCTCTTCAGATTGGCAGAGATGATCACCGGTTTGTCTGCATGGTAACTCGCAAATTCTATTTGTTCGTGGTGGTAGAGTAAAGTAACTGCAATTTCCTTGTTCTGGCACCACTCCCGTTTGTTTTCTGCAGGGTTTAACCTTGGTTAACGCCCTTCGGCTCGAATTCTCGTTTTGGGGAATTGGTGGTTGGTGAGCGATTTCATTTTGCTTTGACTTGTTTTCATGAAAAGTTAATTGATTTTTAATGCAGTCTATTATGCAGCTGTCTTTAAGGATATCGTAACCCAAAATGCCGTCTCCCGGTATGGTGTTATTTTCTTCAATTATATGGAATTTGCACGTAATTGGGTTTTCCATTGGGATTTGCCCTGTGCATGATCCGAGGGTGTCACCTGTGCCGTAAGCAGTTGTGAGCTTTATCGTTTCGGATTTGTTTACTTTTGCGCGATGAGATAAAGCGTCCTGCTTGATTAGGCTCAGTTCCGACCCGGTATCAATTAATAATGTAGCTCGATTGTTTTTTGTTAAATTTAAAGGGATTGTGGCGACGCACTTTTGTTCAATGGGTAGAACTAGATCGTTCTTTTTGGGCTGACATCCATTGTTTAACGGAGGGTGTGGATGGCAGCCCCCCGTTAGTTTTCCGGTTGCGGGGAGGGTGGGTGGGACGATACGTTTTGATTTTGCCAATTAGTTTTGGCTCGACATTGAGACTCTATATGTCCGATACGTTGGCAGAACGTACATTTAGGCCGCATATTCATCGGACCTGGGCTAATTGGTCCAGTACTTTGGATTGTATTTATAGTGTTCTGCCTATTTTGATTGAATGTGTTTTGAGTTGGATTTCTACCGTTTCCGGTATTCGGTGAACGAGTTGTGTTGAAATTGTTTTGTGAGTTTCGCTGAGGTCCGGGATTTACATTATTTGTAGGGCGATTAGCATTGGGCTGGTTTTGTTGGAACCGTCCAAAATTGCTTGCTCCTTGTTCATAACGATTGAAGTTGCTAGGACCCGGTTGATTACGTGTTCGACGGGGACAAGTGTCTTGGTAATGTCCGTAACTGCGGCATTCAGGGCAGAAAGGGGTATTCTTACGCTTCCGACACTCCGCGTAAGTGTGACCAAGGTTACTGCAAAAACCGCATTGGACATTCGTTTTTCTGAAAAATTGCTTTTCGTTCGCGAAATTTGTCTGGTTAACTCGTGGTGGAATTGTGACGTTTTCATTATGGCCAAGGTTTCTGGGAACACTTTTACTTAAACTAGACTCTGCATTAGCAGGTTGGATCAATTGCGTCATCGGAGGCGGAGATGCCCAACTAACCTCCGTCTCCTCTAATCGAATTAATTTGATTACAACATCATTGAATTTATTGCTCAAGTCTTGGAGCATATAAAAGCGTGCGTTTGGGTTTGAAAGCCCATATTTCAAAATGTGTACCGCCGTTTCTTCCAGTTCGCCAGAAACAAGATCCGCGTTGTTTCCATGTTTTGCGGTTAGAATTTCCCGGCACTGATAATAAATTTTTCGTACTCGTGAAACGTATGAACCAATCAACTCACCGGGGAGCTGGTGGAGGGACCTCAGTTCGTTCACTAAAAGGTAATACGGTTTTGTTGGCAATAATTTATTCTTTACCAACGCTGTGAACTCTTCGACTGTGGTTATTGTTTGACCCCCAAGCAGCTCCGCCGCTCTTCCGCGAATGCGCAGAGACAGAACCTTGCACAGTGCTGTTTCCTTAGTGTCTTCTATACATTCTTTGACACTTTCACAGCACCGTACAAAATTCTTAACTTCACTTTCAAGTTGGGGACCCGGTTCCCCAAACAACATTGGCACCGTATTACAGACTAAATTACTTATCTCTATATATTGATCCATTTCGGTCTTACCTTGTTCTAGATTTGAGGTGTTGTTGTCCCCGTCTGGGGTGTTTATGCTGTCGTCTAGGTGTGCGGAAGCTTCCTTGATGGTTTCGCTGTTGCTGTTGACACTGCTATCGCTGTCTTGTAGTTTCCGCTGGTATTCGCGTCCCGATCGTAGATGTCCTGGCTTCGGTGTTGAAGTACTGGATGGCTCAATCTTTTTTATAGTTTGCTCCAGGATGGATGTGATGAATTCTCTGCTTATGTCCTCGTTGGGGGTGTCGTGGCTCATTGACGATCTTTCCCCCGTTGGTCCCAAGGACTTTCTCCAGCGTTGGCCCCGGTGGACTTTTTCAATTGTTGGCCTTGATAGGCTTTGTCCAACGTGGGCCTATATAGGCTTTGTGGAAAATTTTTCTGGATGATCGTTGAGTAAACGCCGGGTTTGGAGAGTTTCGTCGGCGTTTTTCTCGTTCAACACACACGTATACACAAAGGAAGGTGAGAATTGCTCTTCCTTTCGTGGAGCTCGAAGGGTTTTAGCGATACTATTCACTTCGAATCACTACTCCTTGTAGTCCAGCGATTATTCGTATTCGTGGTAAGTGTTGTAATTTTAGTACATCAAACAGGATGAGGATAAATTGGTTCGTCACAAACTTTCTAGTCAACCGGTCATTTCAAACTTCAAGTCTCACTTCGATATCAAAATTAATTAAGTCCATTACTGACAAATCTTTTAT
The DNA here is from genome assembly GCA_964034945.1 of Chrysopilus asiliformis. Taxonomy (NCBI): domain Eukaryota; kingdom Metazoa; phylum Arthropoda; class Insecta; order Diptera; family Rhagionidae; genus Chrysopilus; species Chrysopilus asiliformis. The sequence continues at coordinate 99,959,923 of OZ035962.1, forward strand.
TTAATTAAAAAAAAATTTTTTTTTTTTTTAAATTTTTATTCCATTTGAATTTTGGATTTAGTATGAATTTAATTATTTTCCATTATTTTTCTTTTATTTAATTAAAAACTTTTTAGCTTCTTTTTGTTAGTCACTGTTTTCAAGCCAGTGGAAGTTTTTCCGTTGCATATTTTCAGGCGAACTTGACCTTGACTGAAACAATTCCACACTGGCTTGCACAATTTTTTTTTTTTTTTTAAATGTCTCTTTTTTTTTTTTGTATAACTTCACTATTTAGTTTACTTATTAAATTGATTAAATTGATTTAGTACAGTTCGCAATTCATTTATATGGGGGAAAGCGTTTAACACTTTTATAACTTTTTCAAATAGCACCCAAAGTTTTATTCAAAATACCGATCACTTGTTTTTTTTTTTCACTTCTTCACGCAGGATCCACTAAATGTTTTTACCGGATCCTACCGGCTGCGCCAAAATGTTATGTTATAAATTATAAGTTCTTTATTACAAACACCTTATATTTCAATTTTGTATTGTTTAAATTGTTATATAATTTTTAATTAGTGCTTACCTACAGAAGTTTCCCTGGCTCGAATATTCCTCGGGAGAAACTTTTCCAACTAATTCCAAAATTTATGGTTGTAACTGTTAATGAGGCAAACACTAGGAAAACTCACTTGATCTTAATTACATTTGCTTTATTGCTCTAAATTACATGAGACTGAATTAATTGAAACTTAGTCGAGAAAACTAACAGCAAAGATTTACACAAAATTATTTAAACTTTCACTTAGATACAAATCCTTCCACAATGATTTCCGTTTCCTTGCTTTTTATTAAACCGTTTTCTTGTTTTTTATACTTTAATCTAACTTTCTTTTACTGGAAAGTGCCGTGCGCGCTGAATAAGAAAATGTTTCGAAGATCGAGTACTTTTCGTTAAAAAGACACGAACACTTTTCGAAATTCAAAATAAAGCCAAACGAGTGATTTTCTGTCGATAGAAAAACTTGCTATCGGTAGGAGCCGTGGATTCAGACTTGACTCCTATCCGTTGGAGCCGTGAATTTTGACTTACTAATTACTCCACGCATGCTTCAGTGGCTGGTTCTTCTTTTAACACCCACGCGCTGATCGATCATTTCTTATCGATCATCCGCGGTGGTCCCGGATTGCCGAATTGGCGAAATTGATTGAAACGCTTTTTGTGTGGCTCAATGTGTCATTTGATACGATGAACACTTGGCCGGAAATCATTGTTTATACAAATGTGGAATTGATATTTCATAGAATTTTACTTTGTTAAATATCAAGAATGGAATTTTGTTTAAGTGGGCTTTTGCTCCACAACAGAAGCAATCGACAGTTATGGTGTTAGGCGTCCGGATTTGAGTCGATGGTGTTGGAAATGTAGACAAGGTTGTCCACATAAATGTACATAAATAATTCCAAAGTCGAGTTAAAGCTGGAAAAGGTCCTCGTCGTCGTCCGTCGTTGTCGTTGGCAGAACAATAAAATTTCAAGAGGACTTCGTACAGGAGATGATTATATTCGAGTTGACCTCATTCTCAAAACTTTTACAATGGCCAGCAATCGAAGATAGATCGATATTAGAGTGTATCTAACTATTTAGTAGATATACCCGTAGATAACTATTCGAATATCGTCATTTTGAAGGAAATGTAAATATACAAAAAAAAAATTTACTCGCAAATATACATTTATATATACATAAAAATTACTCCATTTGGTTGGTTGATAAAGTGTTTGTATATAATAGTAGATGATTTTCCCATTGAAAATATCTAGATTTGAATTTATACTTCTTCAAGGGATTGTATTTTGTTAAATTGATGATTTTCTCAATCGGTTTGCATAAATTTTCAGATTGTTGGTCTATTTTGGAGTCGTTCAATTGCCCTTTTTGTGGCGCTATTTTATTGATGAAAATTTCGTATGGAAATATTTTATAGTTTGCTTCTATTTTGAGATTCGTTTTATATATTTTTTATATGATTTCCTCAGATTACAATTTATTTATCTAATTTTTTTGTACGTTTCAAAAGTGGAATTTTTATGAATAGAACCATGATGCAATTATGCAATTTAAGTTGCATCTTTCAACTCGGACGGACGTTTTTTCAGTTGCCTCTGATTTAACCGGTTTTTATTATTATTTTAAATAATTAAGAAGTAATAAGTACTAGTTTTTGTTTTACATTAAAAGTGTTAATCAAGTTTAACAATTATGGCACCGGAAACTCGTACTAAATCGACAAATAACCAAAACAAACCGCGCCAGAGTTTATCGACATCAACCAGTGGTTGTTCGTCGCCATTAAACCAAAAACTATCAATATCCGATTTGAATCTAAAATTAAAAATTCTTGAGAACACCCTTATTAGTGTAATTGATGGCATGAGATCAACTATTTGTGAGGAGATTAATAACATCCATACATCTATTATCTCGGAATTAAAAACACAGGTATTGGGTATTGATAACAAAATTTTTTCACTGGAATCAAAGTTGACATCGATCATCGAACCGGATTCCCTAACTCAATTGACTGGGTTAGCGGCAACCGCATCATCATCGTCATCCGTTGCAGCACACAGAAATATTACTCCGAACGTTCGTGTCAACTCAATCCAATACAAACAAATCTCGAATAATAGTAACAACAGTCCTGTCATACTTTCGTCGATCACAGCTGATAGTGTTGATACTCCGATTTTGTTAACGGCAACCAGGAAACAACGGTCCAAGATGTTGTTTGTATCAAACCTCGCACCAGAAACAACACCACGAGACGTCTGTCAATGGCTTTTGTCTAAAAATGTATTGTCAACAGAGGATACGAAGGAGATCAAGTGTTTTGATCTGCTGGCCAAGCGACGACAAAAACGACCATTAGAATACGCTTCATTCAAACTCAGCGTTCCGGAACATTGTTTTGAAATTCTCTCGACCCCCTCTATATGGCCATCGGATACACTCATTAAGGAGTTCACACCTCGCAAAACATTGGGGTTTCGAAAACAAAACAGCAGACATTAAGATTTTTTTATCAAAATATCAATGGACTCAGGACTAAGACTAATCAATTTCGTTTAAATGTCACTCTTTCAAACTACGATGTTGTTTGCCTCACAGAAACCTGGCTACATGCAGGAATTTTTAACGCCGAACTTTTTGACGACAATTTCTCCATTTTTCGACGAGATCGTCATGCGGACATTAATGCTCCCGTGGGTGGAGGTGTTCTAATTGGAGTTCGGTCAAATTTAGCCTCTGCAGAGATCATCCATGATTTGCCGCTGGAGATATTATGCGTTAGAATTAATCTATCGGATCGAAAGGTGTTTGTTATCGTTATTTACATTGTTCCTGGTAGTCCGGTCGAAATTTACAGCAGTGTGCTATCCGCTATCGAAACTTTCATCTCGAACTGTTCTGCGCTAGACGAAGTATTACTACTCGGTGACTTTAACCTCCCAAAAGTAACATGGACACCATCTAACGAGGACTCTTCTTTTATATGTTATGCAACCTCGTCTTGTGAAACTTTTTTCTTGGACAACATCTTCGCATTAGACTTGAAGCAAGTAAATTCTATCAGCAATGCTCGCAATAGAATGCTAGACCTGATCTTTTGCTCCAATACCGACGGCATCATTGTCAGTCATGCTAACGATCCGCTGCTTAAGGAAGTTCCAGACCACCCAGCATTAGAAGCCATTTTGGTTTTAGATAATTCTAGTTCTAACCATCTGAATAATAACATTTTCCATTATAATTTTAAAAAAGCAGATTTTCACTCTCTAAATTATTTTCTTAGCAATATAGATTGGCAGACATTGATTTATAATGACAACAATATAGGGTCCGCTACACTTTCGTTCTACGTAACTATTTCTGAAGGTATAAAAAAACATGTACCCGTTGTTAAAAAAAGGGATCGCATTTTATCTCCATGGTGGTACGATGATACACTTCGTGAATTAAGAAATAAACGTAATTCCGCTTGGAGGAAATTTAATATAACGAAAAGCAATGACGACTATGTAACTTATTCTGAACTTAGAAAACAATTTAATATTTATTACAGGTATTGTTATCAGTGTTATTTAAATGAGTGTAAAACTAACATTATTAATAATCCAAAACATTTTTGGAATTTTGTAAACTCAAAACGAAAGTCTAGTCAGTATCCGTCGCTCCTAAGTTATAAAAATTCCACTAGTGAGGATCCACCAGTGATATCACATATGTTTAGTGACTTTTTTAAAGAATCTTTTAATACATCAAACTATAATATTGACTATGATTATTTTAAATACTTGACAAATAACCCTAGTTGTGTTATAAATAACTTGACACTTAGTTCCGTAAATGTTTTGGATTGTTTATCAAAACTTGACGATGATTTCTCTGATGTACCTGACGGTCTATCTTCAGCGTTTCTGCTTAATTGTAAATCAGCTTTAGCTGATCCGTTAACGTACTTATTTAATTTGTCCTTGTCAACTGGCGTGTTCCCAAATATATGGAAACATTTTTTTGTTGTCCCCATCCATAAAAAGGGTTCCAAAAGCTCTGTAGAAAACTACAGACCAATAGCAAAACTTTCCCCTATACCAAAAATGTTTGAGTCACTCGTATGTGATTCACTTAGTTTTCAATGTAAATCTTTAATTAGTGATAGCCAACATGGTTTTATCAAAGGTAAATCTACTACTACAAACTTAGTGGAATTTACAAACATATGCTTAACGGAAATTGAATCTGGAAATCGGGTTGACTGTGTCTATACAGATTTTTCCAAAGCATTTGACAAATTGCCACACAATATACTATTATTTAAGCTACAATGTGCCGGGTTTTCAAATGCAATATTACGCTGGATCAAGTCGTATCTCTCCAACAGAACTTTTCAAGTTGTTTTCAAGTCATCACTTTCTAATGTCACTGTTGCTCTATCAGGTGTACCACAAGGTAGCCATTTAGGACCTTTATTGTTTAATTTATTTATTAACGATGTGTTTACACTGACAAAAAATGTGTCTGTTCTCGGTTTTGCCGATGATTTAAAATTATTTAATGTTATACATAATAGACAAGATTCGCTTATTCTGCAAGAAAGCCTAGATACATTTTCCTTGTGGTGCATAAAAAATGGTTTAACGCTAAACGTACCTAAATGCTCCTTTATTTCATTTGGACGCCAAGCTAAAAATGATAGCTTGTTGACCTACACTTTAGGTGGTTCTACAATTACTAGAACTGACAAAATTAATGACCTCGGTGTCTTACTTGACGAAAAGCTAAGCTTTAAATTTCATATTAACAATATTATTATTCGAGCTAATTCTATGTTAGGTTTTGTTAAGCGTTGGTCCAAGGAAATTTCTGATCCTTATGTTTTAAAAGCTTTGTTTTGTTCGCTCGTTCGTCCCATTCTTGAATATGCATGTGTTGTTTGGAAACCGCACTATATTATTCACATTTCTCGTCTTGAATCTATTCAAAAACGATTCCTACGATTTGCTTTGAAATTCTTGCCATGGGAGAATCGTTTATTGCTCCCACCATATGAGGATAGGCTAAAGTTACTACATATGTCGTCTCTTAATCACCGTAGGTGTATACTAAGTGTGCTTTTCATTCATGATTTGTTATGCGGTAATATTAACTCACCAAACCTTTTGAGTCTGATTAGTGTTAATTCACATTTTCGTACCACCAGAGACAAAACATTTATTTATTTGGATGGTCATAGGACGAACTATGGTCATTATAAACCAATGTCTGCCATGAGTAGACTCTACAATGACTATGCTCATGATGTTAATTTTAATTTAAGTAAAAATTCAATTAAGAATGCATTGTACAGCTGTAAATAATTTTTTTCCTAATATTTCATATATTTGTATATATTTGCATGTATTTAAAAAGTTTCCTTACTAAAACTTAGTATTCAGATGGTCCAAAATGTACCTGTTGAATGATAATAAATAAATAAATAAATAAATAAATGAGCATAAATGCATATCACTATGATTATAACGAATTGAATACGTGAATAATAAATGCATCTCTATTGAATTTAGAAACTCTGAGAACTTGGAAGCAGGACAACATCATAAATGGAGAAATTATGGTTAGTTTGAGTATTGAATTTATCATTGAGATAAATTTATCTTTGAGTTTTTTATGTGGTTGTAGAAAATATACGTCCTGATTTAGTTGCTCCAAGGGTTCTGGACCAACAAAAGTTGCAAAAAATATACGTCCTGATTTAGTTGCTCGCACGATTCTGGATACGTCTCAACATATTTTCTTAAACTACATAAAAAAATAAAATTAGTATAATACACTATCGAGCAACTAATTCTTCAACTTTTAGTATACTACCCTCTCGAGCAACCGATTCCTTTTTTATACCCGTATGGTGAAACCAAAGGGTATATTAACTTTGCCTTACCGTTTGTAACGCCAAGATCCCGTCATCGCACAAAAAAATGAATTACACCAGTGTGTTTAGAATGATAAAAATATTTAATTTTTGCATGTCCGTCCATCCGTCTGTCCGTCCGTCCGTCTGTCCGTCCGTCTGTGGCGCGGATTGCGGGCGCACGGATTAAGCTAGAGACTCGAAAGTTTGCACAGATCCGTTTTTCGTAAAATGCGAGGCTAAGTTCGTTAATGGGCAAAAATGGACTATAAGGGGGGTACCCCCCCATACGAACGAAATCGTTTTTTGTGAATATCTCAAAAACGGCGCATCTTATCAAAAAAGTCCAAGAACAAAAGTTATTTAGAATATGATTCTACATTAAAGTTCCATACATCAAAATCCAATTGGAACAAGTTTTAAAAAAATCTTATTGGAAGGTTTGACTTCAAAGTGGAATTTTGGTATAACTGTTCGAATTTTGATACGAATATCACCATACGGGTCTCCAATGATTGCCAGATTGGCAATTATAGCTTTTGTTATGTTTTTTTTTGGTGGTTTAGATCAACTGGCGCTTGCCAAAATCAAAAATATCTGTAAAAAAATCTATGAATTTTTATCAGGAATCATTTGTACTTTTTTTCAACATTTTTTTTCATATTCTTAGAGCAACTAATTAACAACTGATTCTAGTATATTAGTTGGGTTGGAACGATTGCTATAAATATGGTTTCTTGATTGGGTGGGTCTAGCTTAACATAAAGCTGGGCCACCCACTTTATGTCTTGTTTCCTGCTCAACACCAGGAGCAACTAAATTGGGACCATGGCCACCAATTGGCACCTCGGGGTTAGTTTAAGCCAGGGGCCATCAAAGTAACTGTCGCTACCTTTACAATCAAAATTTATAACCACTACAAAAAAAATACAGTTCAGTAAAACACCACCTTCCACGGCAATGGCTTGACACGAACTGATTTAAAATGAAATGCGTCATGCTAATAATGCCCCGATTCCAAATCAAAGCACGATTCGTTTTTTCGTGTGATGCGAAGCCGCACACACAAGCATTACAACACACAATAAAAGGTCGATTATAGTGGCTACGCTGTTAAAGCCAATCTGTGTGATGAGCCAGCCGAGCCACTAGCTGATGATGCCTGGTCTAAGCTATAATTTAATTTGGTTGCGTCAACCATCTCTAAAATGGGATTCAGTGTAATAAAGTGATTTAGCTTTCAATTTTCAAAGATATAGTAGACCTTTACAAGTAAAACTTTTCGCCTTGGGCGTATTTTTCCACAAATTTTCTCCTTATGGTGGTTGTTTCTAAAATTTTTTTTGCCAGCGGCACGTTTTCCTTATTTTTAAAACTTAAAATTTCAATTTTGTGAAAAATTAATTTTTATTATCTTCTCTTTTTAATTTTAGATTTTTTCGAATAATTTTTGTGGATCAAACTGTCAGCAATTTCACGTGAATTTACATTTTGTTTTACTTTATTGCCGCAATTTTCCGCGAATTTACTATCCTTCAGGACATAGTAATGCTGACATTTGTTAAATTAACGAAATGGCCCTTCCATGTATTGTGAATGTGAAGAATATAATTTTGCAAACTTGTCAATTTCGGGACGAAGATAAAAACCTTTCTCGTGTTGAGATATGTCAACAAAGTTAATTAAGTTCAAACTGGAAATAGTTTTTAAAATGCCGAGACAAACTTTTCTTTATTTGGCTTTGTGAGGAATTGAAAAAAAGACACAAAAAGTAGATAAAAACTAAATAAAACAAAATGAGAAAAGTTAAAGAAAAACCCCATAAGACAGAAGAAAAGCTCTTTGGTCTAAAAAATTAACAACTTCGTTCTTCGTTAAACCCTTGTCAACCGTGACTTTTAGCGAAAGGACCAAAAGACTATGTCTGCTGATACTGTGCGAATCTGGCAAAAAGCTTTTACCATGATGAAAGTTTTCAATGCCTTTGTTCAAATTTTCTATTCTATTTTATTTTATTTGGATTTTTTTTTCTTGGAAGAGTTTTTTTTTCCGTTCACTAAAAACAAGTTTCTGGAAGTAAATTCCTTTATTTTTTTTTAAATTGTGGTTTGTCTTTAAAGGATTTAAGCTTTAACCTGGCGATGGTTTATCATTCCTAGAGGACTGAAACCGAAAGTTGATTTTTTATTTTTCCATTTTTGGATTTTTTTTCTAGAATTGTTTTTAATTTTCTGTTTTCAGCAATGTCGTATTGATTTTCTTTTTCCACACTATTGGAAAAAAACAGAAAGGAATTCATTTATTTTTTGCTTTCTGACAAATGCCCACAGGGGATGAACTTTCCTATTTTCTTCTTTTTTTGGTAGTGGTGGCTGATTCTGGAATTCTAGTGGGATATGTGGAGAAGATGGTCCAGGAAAATTGAATTTTGCCTGAAAGTCGGCAAGATCCCTCTATATATGCATAGGTTTTTGGTGGCTAGTTGATATCGTACAGTATGATAGCCGAGTCGACATAAAATCGTATTTTTTTTGTGTAGAAAGGTATATTCTATCGAGTCTATTCCCAACAAATGGACCGGTTTACTAATACATTTGTGCACGAAAAGGACACGAAGCAGAATAAATTTTTTATCTATTGCCTACTGTTAGGCGGTACAGAAAACAGCACAATATAAAATTGTTGGAACCTGAGACAATGTGCGACATAGGACTTGATGGCTGTCGTTGAGGTCATAAAGTTGGAGTTGAGGATGCTATCACAATATGAGCGTGTGCAGTATTACTTTTATATAAATATATATATATGCGTATATAAATTTACTAACGGGTATATACCGGGCATAAATATAACAATATGCGAGCGGGTATCTCTTGGAGTAAGAGAAGAAAAGGCAGTTGGGCTATGAAAATTGTTATTGATCCGAGGGACGTCATAACAATTTTTTATGAGGGCACATCTGTTCGATATGCTAAATAAAAATTGATGGTGATGTCGCGTTTTGGGTGGCACATAGTAGTAGTCATCGCCACAAAACCGAAAAACGTACGAGCGAACAACAAAAAAAAACAGCCACAGCAAGGCGAATATCCTTGGACTCGTAAAAATAGCGATACCACTTTATAATCCCTCCTCACAACCCCCCAATCCCATCTTCGATGGTATTCCAACAATCCCATGATATTTTGTTTACAGTGCTTCACAAATTTCTTTTTTTTTGTGCTTGCCGCGTTTTTTTGTTATTCCGCTTCGAAATGCATTTTTATTAAATCGCATAAACATAAAATCCATAAAAAGTATATCTTTTAGTATAACGTGCAAGATCACATAAATGACACCCTTATTCGCACGAATGAAGTTTGAACTTATTTCGCACTGTTTCGTTATTTCTTTCCTAAAGTGAAATTCGTCGGAATTTAGTATCGGCTTTAAAACCGATCCGAAAACATAAAAATTACATTATGCGAGTTTTGCCAATACGATTGGATTTGGTTCTGAATATTTAAATCGCTTACAGTTCGTTGAAATTTCCTTTAAAGAATATCTTTGGGGAAATTTTAAATAAAGATGAAAATGAACAGAGAATACAAAATTATCATATTATTACATATTTGAGATCCTTAAAGGATTTAGAAATATGATTTTCGCTGAAAAAAGATTTAATTTGAATACATACAAAAACGATATATGTACATATTGGAATATATTAGGTTTACTATACCGCTTGTAACACATCGAACCAATCATCGGACACAAAAATGATTTGTTAGGGATGATAAAAGATTTTGACCCCTGCATGTCCGTCTGTCTGTCCGTCCGTGAACACCATAACTTTCGAAAAGATTGAGCTAGAGGCTTGAAATTTTGTGTAGTTGCGTTTCTCGTAAATGGCTCTCGTAAAGTTCTTAAACGGGTAAAATTGGACCATCCCTTTTCCCCTCCCCCATACAAACAAAAAAGTTTCTTTTGCAATTTTCTCGAAAACGATGAGCCATATTGAAAAATTTGTCAAGGTAAAATGTGTTTAACCCTTTGACGACCATACATTTTTTTCATTTTCATGATCTGTGACCTGATAATAGTTATGCCACAAAAAAATGGTGGCCCTAGACCCCCTCCTTGCCCCTCATTTTTTTATCTCGAAAATTAAAATTGAAAGACAACATTCTTATATATAATTCATGTACGTATTTATTTTTGAATTTGAACAAACTGAATTTAATTAGTTGTGCATGTGGTAGACGTCGAAGCAATCTCAAGTACAGATATCGTAGGCTATGAGTGAAATCCTTCTAAGTCCATTATACCAAAATTTCTGGAAGATCAATAAAAAACCTTGTTAAATCATTTTAATTTTCATTTAGGATCATAGGGGCACAGGGGAACCGGCATAGAATTTCCGCCACATACATTTATATTGCCCCATCTATCCTCTACAAAAAACCTTTTAATACCTTTGCTCTATCTCTTAACTGGACGATTTTAAGTACTGAAAGCTCTTGGGCAAGCATACTTGCCTGTGGTCGTCAAAGGGTTAAAATAGAATTTACATAAATTATCCATACATCAAAATCCAATCTAACTACTGCTTTCACCCTCTCTCATACAAATGGAATACTTTTTTCCTGTTTTCTCGAAAACTGTGCATCGTATCTAAAAATTTATAAACATTAAATGTGTTTAGAATATGATTTTACATAACAGTTCAATTCATCAAAATTCTATCGGACCACTTATTTCCCCTCTCCCGTACAAAAAGATTTTTTCAAATAGACATTTTGTCTGTCATCATATAGAGTATTTGACGATTGGCTCCTGGAAATTGTAGCTTTTCTATATCCTATAATATAATACGAGGAATGTCTGTCTGTCTGCACAAACGATCTCGAAAACCCGCCTAACGATTTTAACGAAACTTGGTGGTTAAGGATTTTTGGGGACAAGGAATCGATCTAGATAGGTCTCCCCTTTGAGAAAATTCCCCTCGCCTGTTATCTTCGAATTGGGTGGTGCGATCTTAATGAAACTTTACAGTATTACTAAGCGGGCTAAGGGCTTTCGATTTTACCACTACAAACCTGACTTTTCCCTCCCCTCGATACCCTTCGCCTGGCCTCGTCGAATTGGGTGGTCCGATCTTAATGAAACTTTACAGTATTACTAAGCGGGCTAAGGGCTTTCGATTTTACCACTACAAACCTGACTTTTCCCTCCCCTCGATAACCCTCACCTGGTGTCTCAAAACAACGTTTCAAAAATCGGTAACAGCGATTACTCAATAACCACTCAACCGATTTCTATGAAATTTTGTTATCGCGCGTTAGTTTTAGTTCTAGCTTTCTAGATCGGGAATTTAAAAACTCTGGAAAAGCTCTGTAAAGATAATGTGAATTTGGTTTTTCCCCAAAAATCAGCAAAACTTGGATTTTGAGGTCGCCGAGCATGGCTCGGTCTTCCTGGTACTAGAAATTATATAGAGATTGGTAACGAATGGGTTAACGTGCGAATATAGTTCGCACGCAGTAGTGTAAACATAGTTTAACAAAAGTATCTTAAATGTTGCTGAAAATTGAAGTGAAAGTCTGAAAACTGGGTCAGAATCCCGACAGTAAAATTAAAATCTGCGATAATTTCAATTTTTAAGACTTATTAAAATATTTGCTAGTCAATGAAACCTTAAATCCTTTTGGTAACTCAATTGAGTTATGAAACTTTCATATCCAACATTTAAGCCCTCATTAAGTATTTTATATGACCCGTTTACTTTACGATGCTACACAAATAATTTGGCCTAGAAAACGACGACGACTCCCAGAAGTAAAGTTAAGAAAACTTTGTCGACAAAACTGCCCTCATATCCAGTTGATATTTTCTAATGTGTATCTCTATAAATAGATACCCAGTACAAATAATTGACAATATATAGATACAAAATATCAAGTGCCAAAATCATGTGTATATGTAAGTACGTTAATGCAAACTTCATTCCTTCAAATACGAATAGTATTGTGTTTTATCATAATATCCGGTTTAAATGTGTATGTGTATGGAATAATCACATTATGGGATAGGTATAAGTTGTTAGTTTTTATTATCGGTGGTGTTGCCAACAGTGTTGTTGCTGTTTAACCGCAATAAATACTATCCCTAATAGGATTCTACAATACAAAATCCGTTCCACATTTGGCAAGGACTTAACATACTCATATCCACTCTGTCTCTTCTTCTTTTTGATTCACACGGAAATTATATGTATCTCTGAACATTGCCCTCACATTGTGTAAATTTATTTGTATGTGATAAGGTATAAATTTGGTCGGTTCCACACTTTCAGCCCTTTCCATGAGTATGGCATTTTATTCCGGGAGACATGAGGAGTGGATACGGTTCGGTCAGATAAGAGAATCCAGCAGTTTGCTTTAAATGGCAAAAATTATCCTCTGTTATTTGGTGAAGGGGGTTGACATTACTTTCTAGATGAATTCGAGTAACATTTATTTCGAGGACGAAGTGAAAATATCTACATAAAATGTTGGTAGGTAACTTCAACATTTAGATATTCGTGTATATACCATATAACAGAAAAGGACATTACACATTCTATAAAGTTGGCTAGTATTATAACTGTATGGATGAATGTTACTAAAACGGAATGAAACGGAACGGAGTAAAACTACCGAAAAACTGAAACTGAGTGAAGACTACAAATCTTGCGGACTTCCAGGAGAGTTTAACAAAGATACAGATATTTAAGACTCTGTGAAGATGGTTAAATGCCAGACAAACCAAGTCTGAACGAGTCTAAGGAACTTCCGAATGGGATATAAATTAATTTCGCTCTTTGATAATGTGTTTTTATGCGTTTTCCGGTTCAGCAATTATTCAACTCTTGTGGCCATGTATACATATTTATTTGGGGCCATAAATCTCTCAATGTTGCCCCTAAAGCTGACTGAGGCTAACACAATTCTATATGTGACCCGGCAGCATATTATGTTTGTAACCATTGGGACGTACACCGGAGCAAATCATTTCAATGACCAACGGGTGATAGAGGAAGGAATTATTTTATACACACAAACGTAGATGATATATACATTTTATCGTACGAAATGGGATACGATAGTGGCGATGTTGGCCCAAGGAAATACATTCTGCGGCTTTCAACCTAATAAGGGACAGGTGTTACCCATAAATGTCCCATTTTATTGGTCAGCATAAGAACTTTTCTTGTCAGTTTACTGAGCTGAAAAGACTCGATTCTGATCAATAAGAGTGACCAAAAGAGATATTTATATTTATAATATTATGGCACTATTTCGGGCACTTCATATAGGTCAGAGTAGAGTTCTTCAACTAGAGTAGTTTCGTTTGGAATAAATTTACATTTTGCTTTAATTTCGACGTATATAACACCATAAGTTACTTAATATAAATATTCATAAGGATTAGATAATTTTTTTTGTACATACCGGACAAAATTTCGATGTTCTTATTTTTATAAACATTTTTGATGATTTTCCGAAAATATTTTTTCTATTAATATAAAAAGACACAAATTTAGATGACATTATCCTGTTTTAAATTTAATTTTGGGAAACTTGGTTAGCTGAAAATTTTCCAGCATTTCCGTTTCGGGATCTGTTCTTAAAAAACGTAACGTTAATTTTAAAGCTCTCCAGTCCCTCCCCTTTCTCTTCAGTCTTTTGTAATTATTTGTTCAGAGTTTAGTGTTCCCCTTCAAAAAAAATTGTACTCTACGAAAAAAGTTTTTTTTTTCATAAAAACGCATTATGCTGGCTTCACACTCTTGCCGAATGCAGGCGAATCAAACTTTAATTCTAACTTTAATGTTTTTTATACTCTACTAGCCGTCCATCTGTCTGTCTGCCTGTCCGTCCGTGAACACCGAAATTTTCAAAAACAATTGAGCTAGAGACTTAAAATTTTGTACAGAATGAAAAAAATCGGATCGTTCCTTCTCTTTCCCTCTCCCATACAAACGAAACAGCGATTTTCTCGAACTCGGCGAGTCCTATTGAAGAATTTATGAAGGTAGAATATGTTTAGAAAATGATTTTACATAACCGTTTCTTATCGGACCACTCCTTCGGGTTTTTTAAATAAAAATTCTGTCCTCATGTAGAGTATTTTTTTATTTGAGTATTTATTTTAATATTTTGAGAATTTTATGATACTATATGTTTTCGCTACAAAGTCAAACATAGAATTGAACTAACTTTAGCAAGGTGGTTCAAGAGCAAAAGCGGTTAACCCACACAAGCGAGTAACACACACAAATGCTTTTCGCGCTCATCGTGACTCGTGTGCATTCGGCAAGAGTGTGGCACCGGAATTAGAAAAAGACAAAGAAAATTTCATTATTTTTGCAAAAATGAAAACCAATGATTGGTATAATTTATGAAAATGTTTTCATCAACCAGAAAAAATTCTGCAAATATTTGAAACAAGAATTTCAATAATTTTTGTTAGCTTGCATTACATTAAAAAGTCAAACCGAAGTTTACACTTTCATACATTCTAATTTATTATATGGGAAACAAGAAGAATGTGGCAAAAACTTATCTAATTATGGATTTTTTCTTCTAATTTATAAAACTAGAAAAAGACTATGCCTTATAGTGCTATTACATTTGATGTTGATAGCATTTTACTTATCGTAATATTGCTGATCGAAATTCAAGGCATGTTTAAGAGATCTCCCGTGCCAAATACAAATACCATTATAGGGCGAAAAACATAATAAAGTTGTTTTGGTGCAAAACAACAACATCATTACCCAATTTTATCCCTATTACCATATTTTTGTAACATATCATCGGAGGGCAAGGATCTTTCTATTTCTTTGCAAACACCCCTCAATTCCAATACTCTCCATATTTTATCTATACATACGTACATGGTATTCTATGCTGTTAAAATCCCCAGTATTTGTAATAGAATAATGTGTTGTTGTCCTTATACTTGTTATTCTCATTCCATTGATTTCCATCTCCTGTGCATCCATATTTTTGTATTTTATTTTTCTTGGAACATACATTTATCTATGGCGAATAAAAACGGATACAGATACGATGAGTACGGGCCCGATTATATGGAATTTTAGCCAAGTTTACTTTAGCTTTACTCCACATAAGGTGGGTATGTTATATAAAGTACAATATTTTCCTTTACACCCGCTAGGCATAATCTAATAAAAGATATATGGAATGAGGCAAAAGCCATTTTAACCGTCACAGCCTAAGGCTGAAACACTTATTAAATTTGGTTTCCTCCTGTTGTTTGTTGTTGTTTTTTTTACTTCCGACTATCCCTTTCCCTTCATCCCCAAAGCGATTCCCATTTCTCTGGTCTAACCTGATCCTGTTGTAACAAACGTGTATAGATCGTTAATGGGGAATTTACACACGTTCAAACACGTCCCGCAACATGCCATCGTGTATCATGATTTTATGGTCTACCTTTACCTTATTTGTCAGCAACAGAAGACACTGGTTCAAGATATATACTCAAAAAAGTCATCCAGAATTTTAGATTTAGCAAACATTTCTGAGATGAAAATGAAAAACTTCGATGGTTCATTATAGCTTGATATACAGATTAATAATTATTAGGTAAGGTTCTATTTATAATTAAATCATGTAAAAGTTTCGTCAAGGTATCTTCAAAAAATATCAAAAATTTACTAATGAGAATGTGTTTCGCTAAATTTTCTTGAGGGATTATTGGCTAATGATATCAAATAAAATGATCAATTAAAAAATTAACAGAAAGTTGTAAGAACTTTTGTCTTTGTAGCTTAAGATTTGGCAATTATTTTCTAAATTTGTCGCTTAAATAAATAATGAGTAAATTCAGTTTAATTTTTTCAACAAGTAAAACAATAGTAGAAAATTTATATTGAATATATTTGTAATATATTTTACATTTGATAGAGGCTTAAACTAGTAACTTTGACTTTTTCAAAATAATTTATTTAGCTTGCTTTTTCGTCTGTTAGGGTCAAATGTTGTAATCTAATTTCGACTCACTTTTACTCATCCAATTGACTTGAATTTTTGCATACATACGTAACTCCGATGACGATGCAATGTGTGTGTAGGGAAACTACCCATCCTCTTGCTTGTCAATCCTTAACCATTAGAGAAATTTTGACACGGTTTTCACGTTTGGATAGATTTTCCCACAAATAAAGTTTTCGCCCATTAAAATCCACCCCTCCGCCTGCCTCCAAACCCCTCTCCTTCTATGTTCTGAACCGTTGGTGCAATTGTGACGCGCTGTGTGCTATTAACTGTTTCAGACCCGGTGGTTACATTTGTACACATTAAAGTTTTTCCCAAATATAACAATTTCATAAGATTATTTCGTATTTGAGACCAGTTGCGAACGTTTGTACACATTACAAGCTATCGAAAACAGTAATAGATCTTGGATTTTTTTTTTCAATATTTTCTTACTCTTATTTACCCACTTTATCAACACAAATTTTATCACAACCAAATTTTTTAAAAAAATAATTCAGGTCTGAAAGGGTTAAGGTGACGTTATTTTTATTTTCAACTAGCTTGCATACCTGTCGCTGCCGGGTTAAGTTTTTTCAATTTTTTTTGATGGTCTATGTTGGAGCTAAACTTCAGGTCAATCGGCTCGGTAGTTTCCCCGCGAAAGGGTAACATAGAGGAAGAGCTAAGTTTCGAGATGACTTTACCCTCTCCCCTTACTCCCCACCCTCTCGAGCTACTTTTTAATGGATCTATCTTGGGGCTGGACCCGCGACGAACATCTATGCCAAATTTCAGGCCAATAGGTTCAGTAGTTTCCCCACGTAAGAGTAACATAGCGCAAAAACTAAGTTTCAAAATTACTTTACCCCCTCCCCTTACTCCCCCCACGTCTCGGGCTACTTTAATTGGTCTATGTTGTGGCTGGACCCCCGACGAACATCTATTCCAAATTTCAGGCCAATCGGATCAATTGTTTCCCCGCGAAAGAGTAACATAGCGCAAAAACTAAGTTTCGAAATCACTTTACCCCCTCCCCTTACTCCCCTCAACCCTCGCGGTTCTTTTCCGTATGCCTATGTTGGAACCAGAACTACCACAGACACTCATGCCTAATTTCAAGTCAATCGGTTCAGCCGTTTTTGCGTGAAAGAGGAACAGACAGACAGACAGACACCAACTCCTTTTTATATGTTAGTATGATTTCACTAATCTTAAAATTACTAAAAATACCAAATAAGAAAAATAGGGGAAAAAAATTTGAAAAAGGCTTTTTTTTCAAAAATACGAACTATCTCCAAGAATAGCGTAATCTTTGTACCAAATATGGTGCTAGTAACTGTTATCATTCTTGTGTGATGGAGCCTCAAGGATTTCATATCTCTCGAATAAATTAAATTTATCTATTGTAGCACAGGTTTTAAGTATTAAACAATCGACAATTAGAATTCAGCAGGTAATATACAAAACCTTACTTAATTAGCAATGACGATGTTTTCGAAAAAAAATCAACAAAAACAAAGAAAACCACCACTTTAGTAAAGATTTGATGATCAAATTACTGACTTTCAATCGACGCGAACAAAAACCAATGAATTTACGAACTATATTTGATGTTAATAAATACCTTCGTTTAACAAAGATCTAATTGCATGAAAAACTCTTCAACTGTTGTACTTGTACCTGGAATGTTGAATTCAACCGCGAATATAATGCGCGCATCCAATAACTCTTCAACGGGTAATCAGTGTGTGGTCTGCACGGAACAATAAATTTATGAGGCCTAAATGTAAATAAAATAAATTTCTGTAAATGACGGTAACTAGGCTGACTTAACTATAAGATTGTATTTGTATTTGTAGTTAATAAAAAAAAACATTTTGATTGACTATGTTTGACTAAACGAACTCACTTGCATGATTCTCCTCTTTCGTCCATGCAATTTTTAAACTACACGTTCGCCTTTCAACAGGTACAAACTTCAACTTCAATTCCAAGGGTATGGCAATTTATACGTAAATGTATTGATTGGGTATCTAAATCTATATCTGCTGAGTCGTTGAATCCAACGATTGTTGAATGAAGAGTTTATCAGTTTAATCACCATAAAGGGGAAATACTCGTACTAAAGTCAGATGTTATTTATAATGTCAAAGTTGAAAATTATTGCAATCTTAAGATCAAGGTGGAATACCTTGGTCTGAATCCGATAAATACTGCAAGGGGATCAGAAAATATGCATTTGGATGCAATCAGATGTCTTTTTTCGTATATTTTACATCTACCGAAGAAGTTATAAAGACTCATTTTCGCACATTCGTCCACATGGCATCCATAATGGATTGAGAAGTAAGGGGTGTGTTCCAGTAAATTTACAATCAATCAGAGAATGAGTTTAAAGTGGTCCAGATGTCACTAGGATATGATGACATTTTCAATTTCCTTTACTTCTGTTTTTTGTCTCCTCAAATTAAACCTCGAATTTCTCTTTTCGCAATGGTGGATTTTTGGGGGAGATACTTTTCGTAGCTTTGACAAAAACCATGCGACGACGTTTATTTCTAATAAGAAAGAAAATTGGTCTTTCTCGCTTCTTTTACTAATCATGCAACCGCCATTTTCTTAATTACATTTCCCTTGTTTAAGTTGTGCTACAAATATTCCCTTGTTTTTCCTTGCTGTTTTTTTTTCGCTTGCCAGAATGAATATGGGAAACCTTCCTGAAGATTTCTCCCGAGTTGGAGTGAATTAGGAGTTTTTTTTCCATTTGGGCTGGAGGATAAGGCAGAAAGAAACGAATATTCTCGGTCTACTGTACATCTGTTCACTACGTACCCCAGCAGCCATCCAAGAACTCACTCAGACGGTGTACTTAAATTTGCTGCTTCTATAGCGATGTTACGGTGGTGATGGTGTTGCCGGTTGCCTTCGGTTGACACACAAAAGGGCCCAAATTTATGTCAATTGCTTGTTACCAGTGACATAATTTACTTCCATTATGCAAATTTAAAGGGGAACAAGGGCCATAACTCGCGCATTGTCTTCATTTTGGGGCCACAACAAGCGGCAAAGACGATGCGATGGTGTTGGAATGAAAGGAGAAGCCCCTAAAACGAAATCAGGAAGACCATCCAACTCTCGGCCAAAGACAGTATCACGGAACCTTTCGGCGTTGAACAAAAGTGGTTGGTACTTGAAGGTCCTGGTAGCTTAGCTCTTGTACTGGGTACGGAAACATGCCACACTGGCGAGAGAAAAGAATAATGGGACACGATGTGAGACAAAAGCGGCTCAAATTGAGTCGCGCGTTCTCATAATAACGAAGGATACGACAAAAATAGGACGGGAAAATCGCTTTAGACTTGTTGAAAAGGCGAAACTCTTTGGGAAAAACGAAAGGAAAGTAGAGGACGAGAAGCACCCATCGCTTTAAGGACTTTTCGCTACCGTGCAAGGCTCTCTGAAGCGGGTGGCCTATTGATTCTGACATGGAATGGAATGGGACCGAATACACACAAAGAACGGTGTTGAAGCTTTCAGACATTTTTTTTGTCTGAACGAAAAAAAACACGCTTTCAAAATGCACGCAATATTCACGGGGTATAGCACAGGATATAAGGGGGTGAGACGCAGGAAATTGTTAGTATCAAGATTATTAATCGGGAAGGGTTGGGCCTAGGGATTCAAATAAGTCGCCCGTCTTTATCGTACGAATCCTGAGGGAGTGCTCCCAAATCCTTTTGTCTTTCATAAGCTATTCATGCCTTATGTCAAAGTTCAATGTTTGTACACATGTGAGGATATTTTAATTGTTTGCTTAGCTGAAATTTTTATTAAACGGAAGCATAACAAGAAGTACTGAGAGGGCACACAACAAGCAAGCACTGTCTGGAGAAGGAAGGCGGAAAACGTAGCTTAACGGGCAAGCTAAAGATGAAAGAATTAAATAAACAAAGCTTTTTGGCTTAAAAACTTAGTACTTTAATAGGTTATTTCCTGATCTACATATTTAGCTTTACATTACGTTAAGTTCCACACACAGTGTGTGAATTCTCATACATGGTATGAAATTAAGAATCTTTTAGGGTTTACTTTGTTTTTGTAATTTTTTTATTACAAGAAGTGGGTGGAATGCAAGTAACTTCGGGTGGATTTTTTTTTTACTAGGTTTTTTATTATTATGTTAAAGCAATGGAAATGAGTATTGTGAATTAATTTTCAAGTACTGTTTTGTTTTTAAAAGCTAAGGGTTTTCGTTGGGAGGTTTAAATTTTGTTTTAATTTATACAAAAATTAATTTGAGTTGAATTCCTTATTGAACAATTTTGTTTTTACTGAAATTATAACACGTCGAAGAGTTTGATAGCCATATTTTGGTGACCAAAAATAAGTAAATCAGTTATTCTATAAGCTTTTATTTAATACCAGTCGTTATTTATTTCGGTTCAAATCTTGTCACTTAAATTTTATCTCACTTCTGCATATCCGCTTGAGTGAAGTTTTGCGCACTCAAGTTTGGCGGAAGGTCCTGTTAAGATAACGTGATTGTCCTTTTCCTCAAATTTTCCGGAAAAAATCTCATCTGGTGGTTTTTGGAGACGGTGAATCCGATTCTGAAGTCACCTGGTGGTTTTTGGGGTAGCTGAATCCGTTTCTTGTGTTAAGAGTGTGTAAAGATAACGGTCCTGCCAGGATAACGTGATTGTCGATTTCCTCAAATCCTCATTTTGGATTTTTTGTTATACTAATCCAATATGATATGACTAAAAAAAAAATTTTTTCTAAAAAAAATAAAACCGACTTTAAAAAAAAAACTGAAAAGAGAAAAAAGCACTAAAAAGAAAAAAATAATTTCAAACTATGTCCATTAATAGCGTATTTGAAATTTGGCTTTTTTGGAGTGGCGTTAAATTTACACTAAATAAAATCGTTGTAAAATTTCTATTGTAAGAGCCGTGTCTATAGTTAATCTGTTTGACAACAAAATTTTTGGAGTCGATCTTAGTTCTTAGTTAGCCTTAAGGGTTAGAAAGTATGTAATTTATTTTAGTTGCAAATTTAACGCCACTCCAAAAAAGCCAAATTTCAAATACGCTATTAATGGACATAGTTTGAAATTATTTTTTTTCTTTTTAGTGCTTTTTTCTCTTTTCAGTTTTTTTTTTAAAGTCGGTTTTATTTTTTTTAGAAAATTTTTTTTTTATTTCGAACGTTTTCAGTTTCAATTTTTAATATAGGTAAAATTACAAAGGGTTTGAGGGGATAAGTCCGCAGATGAGAAATATATAAAAGAATCTTCCAAATATTGTACTGAACACAATACAAAGAATTTTACTCGATATCCCAAGCAGGGAGGGGTTTGAAGGGGTAGGTTAACACGGGGGAAATATATAAGAGAACCTTCCTTGTGTTGTACTGAACACAACGTAAAAACATAACAAAAGCTATAATTGCCAATCTGGCAATTATTGAAAACCTGTATGGTGATATTGGTATCTTAATTTGAGCACTTGTACCAAAATTACACTTGAAGTCGAACTTTCCAATCAGATTTTTTAAAATTTATTCCAATCGGATTTTGATGTATGGGAGTTTTATGTAGAATCATATCCTAAATAACTTTTGTTCTTGGACTTTTTTGATAAGATGCACCGTTTTTGAGAAATTCGGAAAAAACGTTTTCGTTTGTATGGGGGGTACCCCCCCTAATGGTCCATTTTTGCCCATGAATGAACCAGGGTCCAACCAGGAACTTTCTCTACAACTTTCTCTTTGGGATGACCAAAATCGGTCCACCCAATAAAAAGTTAGGCGTGAACATACATTAAAAAAAAAAAAAAAAATATTCAGGTGGAATTGAGAACTTTTTCCTTTTTGGAAGTCGGTTAAAAAGGATAAAATAAAAAATAATTTTAAAAAAATGCTGATAAAAAGCTTTTATTTAAAAAAAAGTACCTACTAAAAAGGAAAAAAATAATTTTTTTGGAATAAGATTGGAAATAAGAGCGATTTATCACGTTTTTTTTCTGATATACCGCACCCAAAAAGTAATTTTTTAGCTCATTTTTTTAAAAAGCTTTTTTCAAAATTTTTTTCTTGCACGACCTCCGCTTTCGGAATTTTAAGAGCTATGAAAGAAAGTATAGCTTTTATGGTTATTCTTATAACAAAAAAGTCGAATCAGTTCTTTCTTTTCTGTTAAAAAATTCAATTTCATAAAGAGTAAATATTGTCTCCTTGGAGGTAGTGTATATAATATTCGGAACCGCTGTAGTCAGTACAAAACTTTTTCTTTCAAACTCAAAGGACTAAAGTTTTGCCGTGTTTGCTCCCCTTTTTTGACCGGTTCTCCATAAAAATGTGATCAGCGAAATGATGATTTTGCTATTGTGCACAACTCTGGCACATACTTTAGTGCTGAGGAAATTGAAAAAGTTTAGCAAACCTTTTTTTACTTTAGAAATATAAACATTTGAAGACTGAAAATGTTGCTTGCATTTCTTCGAAATAAAAATCAAACGACAAGAAAATTAATAATTTTCTGTTTTGTTTTATATTGAATTTGGTTTGGCATTGGACTTAAGTACACACTTAAACCTATTGGGGTACAGAATTTTACGAATTTAAAAGTTTGGCTTATGCGGAAAATTTTCAAGTGCATTACATGTTGGCTTTATGTGCTATCAGAAATCCATTTCCATTGTGAACGAGTTGAAATGTTAGATTGAATTGGTTTATACCAAATCGGATTGTGTCCTTTTTTGCAGCATTGTTTTGTTTGTTAGAAATGAATCCAAAAAATCGAAATATACCACTAAAAAAGTTTTGCGGTAGTAAAAGTTTAAATTCCTATAAAAGTTAAAAATAAATCTGGTCCGTTTCCAGTAATTTGAATTTATTGCTGTAATATTTATTTTAAGTTATCAAACCAAACATAGAAAATAGATTGCAAGATTTACTAGAAATGACAAAAAAAAATCCTACAATCATTTTGATTACAGTCTGCATTATTTCAGTTGGTTTTTTATACTTGTTTAAAGTAGCAGGTCTGAAATAGATTTGAAAGTAGGTTGTTTTATGGATCTTTTTAGATTTCTTCAAGAAATAAAAATACAATACAAAATTCTTCAATATTTTTCTGCCTCCAATCTTATTCATTCATAAAAGTGTCTATGGAATTCAACTTTATCCATATCCTTATCGAAGTGCACAACGTATATTGATCCGCACACCGTTTCCGAGCCCATAATGCAACCGGATGTTGCAAAGAAAAGCAAAATTTCCGCATTCACTGAGGCACGGCAAAGTGCAGTCGAAATTTGTTGTTAGCTTGTGATCAGAATGGAGTTACTTTTAGTATTCTTTGACGTAGACTATCTAAAAATGTTAGTGAAAATACCGAAGGGAGGTGGATGTTTCCCTTTGGTATTTTCACTAACATATTTAGATGGTTTACATCAAATATAGTTGGCTCAAAGGAGCATATTTTCCAATGAAATATTTTTCCATTTCCAGTATTGACACATATTATTATTCTTGCATATTTGAGATCCATCTGATGCCGTGCCATGAAAGAAAGGTATTGGTGCATGTATTGCACGTTTTATTGGTTCATATATAAAGTACAAGGACTTCGACCTGGTCTCTGCTTGGTGGTAAGTAAGGGTGGTAAGTAAGATTCCTTACATTGGTTCGTGTTTCAATATGCCGATCTAGTAAGCGGAACCGGGACACCAGGAATTCTAGGACCCGCTCGTTGCTTGAGTCTTCCGGGTTCATAGCCAAGCTAAAACGAATTATTTTCCTGCAGTCATCGCTTCGTCTCTCACACCGTAATCCCGCATTTACGTAGTGGAGCAAATATTGCATGAAATTGCTTACAAAGCAAATCCTAGATAAGATATGGTGTTCGAAGAACTCTTTTGCTAAGGAAGCGTCTTCAGATTTCATCTGATATCTGCCTGTCCTGTGCTATATATGTCTATATCATGAGCGTTTGTATATTTGGAATATTGTTATTGAAGCACTATTACACCACCATCACAATCACTAATAAAATATTATGGATTTGAATCGGGATGTTTGTTGTCTTTGTCTATATGTATTGAAGTCTTTGGGTGGCGTCTTGTTTCCAATTCGTTTACTTGGAAGGAAAACTATCACATCAACCCCCCCCCCCCCCACTCCATTGTTGTCCTGAATTCAGAGGACTTTGCTGATATGGAATTCCTTTGATTTCTTCCATATTCATTCGTCTCGTGTAGGTTCTTGAATGTATTCTGATGTATTTCAACGGAACCGAGAAGGGCTAAAAGAGCTGAGAGTGTTATTATAAAAATTCTTTTTGTCATATTTGATAGTTGATGCCTGATAGAATAATATATTTCACGATTGTGTTTTCACGAACATGAAAGACTTTTGGGAAATTTCATTTTTGATATGCGAAACGAAGAAAAATGACATGCGAGTACATGTGAACACAAGATATCAAGCAATGTTTTTGGGGTTCATGTTTCGAAGATACATTTTCTTCTCGAGAAAGAATTCCATTTTACTGTAATGGCATACACTTTCTTATTTATCACATTTTTATACAAGTATGGTGTACCCGATTCGCAATTTTCAACAACGTGAGTTGGATCTGATGTACCAATGATGCAAACATAGGGTTATTATATAAAAAAGATCACTAAAAAGTGTGAACCATATTTTATTTTAAGGCGAGAATCATATTTAATTCATATTTTAAATTTATATGGTCTCACCAATGAACATTTATAAAGTCGAGTCTACATACGCTTATCCCTAGCGATTTCAGTAGTAGATTTTAATGGCCCTTACTAATGGACCGCCACTAACTCATTAGTAACAACTTAATTATAGAGTAAAATAATTACGGTTACTCTACAAATTTCATCAGACAAATTAAATGCAGGTAAACCTCCTATAACGCGGTAGTTAGGTTATATAAAAATGGGGGAGGTCGATTCTTAATAATAGAACACTTTTTTTTGGGGTGAAATTTAAGATTTTTCATTTATTAAGGCCGTTTCCTTGCTGACATTTTATTCTAAAACATGAAATACAGCAACTGACATAACATTTTTAATGGAAGTTTTTTTAGGAGAGCACTCGACTTGAAATGTTTTAAGGAGATTTCGAATCGGGAATAAATGTTGTAACTCGACTTACAACATAACGAACAAAACAAATTGCCTTGTCTTAATGTCCTAACTTACGATACGATACTTACGACAGTTTTGCAGGCGTTGATGTAAGGAAATATTTTTTTAAAGCAACACTATCGCCGAATGCAGGCCAATCAAACTTTGGGAAGCGATTCGTTGTCATCCACAATCTTCCAAAAATAGTTCCATTTGCTACCCGAAATCCAAAAAGTTCGAAAAAAATCACAAGCACACAATATCCGCCACTGCCCAGCAGACCAAATGAATGTCCAGTGATTCACGACTGATTCGTTGACACTCACTTGTGTAAAAGAAACGTTCACTAGTGAATTCACCTACGACTCACTAGAGGTACTTCTTATGGTGTAAGATTTTCTCCACCGATGAATGTGAAAATGAAGAATAAGTGAATAAGTAGGGGGAAGATCAAGTGAATATTAAAAATGACTATTTCACTTTGGTGAATTAAAAATGACTGTCAAGTAATTGCACCAACGATACTCAAGTACAACTTTGTGGCGTTAAATTTCGCCACTAGCGAGTCATCCTGGAGAATCCTGATTGAATTTTTTCATTTTTCCGAAACCTGAAAAGCTAAAAATATCATTTTATTTATTCAATTCTTAATTGTCAAATGAGTACAGTCAAATCAAAACATTTGACATTTTCAGCTTCGATTATTTGCATCGTTCTTTTTTGACAAACATTCACCATCGACTCGTTATTTCTTCACCACATTGAAGAGATACTTTTTACTGCACCATTTGACTACGTGCATCTTTTTCTTTGAACCATTCTCAACTGCTCACACAATGATCACTTGCTCTAACTTCAGTTGAACATTCACTTGTTGGTATGCAGGGTTGTTGCAAGAACTTCGTTTTGCCAGAAATCAATATGTACGAGCCTTCGAGAGTTCGAGAGTTATCTCGTTAACGGATAGGTATACGGATGAAAGTCAAAGTCTTTCGTCAACCCAAGCATCCTAGTGTAAATCACATTTTCGTTCGACTATTAGAGTAAAAAAACTTTTCGCTTTTTTGCCTTTTCTAATTCTAATATTTTACTCAATCTTTTTAACTCAATTTCATTTTTATAGTGGAGAAATTGGGCTAAAATGGAACATTTTCCGAATTTTTACCTGCCTTTATTGACAACTAAGAGTCACACTATGAAACTACGTGCGATTTGTCCACGCAATTGAACCTGATTGATTGCCAATGCAATATTTCACCTGTGCAGAATACCTTTTGCAATTCGATTATTGCTTCGATGTGATCACGAACTGATACCAGGTGAATGAAAGAATTTCTCTTCTAATAGGATAGAATATACCAATTGTCAACTTCCACATTGCCATAAACGCAAACGGCAAACGGTAGCAGATTTCAGTATTACCAAAGTGGAAATCGTACAAAATGGCTAAGAAAAAGGGTTAGTTTTAGAGACAATAAATAAACAGACGTGTGTCCATAAATAAGAGAACGTGCACTAAAACGCTTCATCATTTCCTTAGTGCAGCGATATTTTTTTTTTGCTTTTGGATCAGTTCTTTGTCGATTTGTCGAGGATCGTGCCATAAAGAATTTCAGCAGTTTCTTCGGGTTGTCATGCTGTCCTATAGGATTTCAGTTCCAATTTGGGATCGGACATTTTTAGAACAACAATAAAAACTACAATGGTGGCCATTCGGTATAATCTGGAAGTACATTTCATTCTGATATAATCGATTTAGTGTTGTTTGATTAACGGCTGCATAGAACAATAACGAATGCAGCAACGATAGAGAGATTTCCATGTACGTTTTCCAATAGAAATGAACAAACAACTGAAAGGGAGCTAATATCTCGGAAAACAGGACAAAAATGGTCATAACACCAATAAACTGAATTATAGCATTCAGTGGTGACAACGACGTTTTCCTGAATGGACTAAAGAAGCGTAGAAAATTTGGTGTTCTCTTAAATATGGAATTTTAAATGAATCATTTCATCCGTATAAGTTTTGGATTGGGAAAATTAATTGCTCGCAATAAATTATAGTTATGGTGGACCAGCAAAGTTTTTTTTTCCCCAAAAAATCCCTTTTTTTTTAGCATGACACTTTAAATCTATTGTTTGGAACATTTCGGATGTTTTACCAAAATTTTCGATTGGGAAAAAAATTATTTAAAAAGATATTGTGTAATTTAGTCAGGATTTGCAGTGGCGAAGTTTCCGTATAGACAGCCTAGACAGCGTCTAGTCAATCTTAAACCCATTCAGATATGCTAAAACAAAACAGTAAATTCTTTTTCAACAAATACATGTTTTAAAAATTTGCTTTACACTTAAAAATGATTATGGGAAAGTGGAAAAATGTAAAAGCACATAACATGAGAAAAACTACATTTGCCAGGAGGCAAAATATAATAATTTTTAATTTTTTTTAAAATGTTAATTAAAAAAAAAAGATTTGTATAGGAGAGGGGGAATAGAGTGGTCCGATTGGATTTTGTAGTATGGAACGGTTATGTAAAATTATATTCTAAACCAGGGCCAGGAAAGCTTTGAAAGTTCTCGGGCATCCACTACCACTGACAAGCGATTTACTTGTTTATATGCCTTGCTCTCCGAGCCAAGTGAAGCATGCTTGTTGAAAGCTCTTTTCGTTATGCTTGGTTTTAACACACTGTTAATTGTTTTACTTTACGTTAAAAAAAAGTTTTGATAATGAAAAACTTTTATATGAAATTTCCGAATTACAATCGGAAAATAAAAATAATTTCATAAAACCAGAAACATCAATTTGATCAATTGATATTTTATGAAACGACTGAAAATGCCTATATAAATTGTATTTTTTTATTGTTTTAATTTCCTGAAATCATAGTAAACATTGCATTGTGTTATCACACCGAATAAGAAAACAATCATGTCCAAAATTCGTGTCGTCTTTTGAGACAGAACGCTTCATGATTTTCAGCAGTGTTAAATTTTTCGCTACGTTTCGCAACGTGAAATATACCACCACTTCAGTCAATGTCCTAATGACAACTGAGCTAATAATAATCTCTCGCATAAATGGCCTTCCTTAGAACTCAGCAAAGCTCCATGATATGCAAAATGCACAAGTGGAAGCAGAACGGGTTATATGCAAAGTGAAACAGATTATTTCTTTCATATGCGTATGTATGCAGTTTTCGTACAAGCCAGAATGAAACGGGTAGCATGAAGAATCGATGGATAGGAGGGCAATTTGAGCTGCGAAAATGCCCTTGGTGCACATGGCTGCAGAGGGCTGTTCTAAACAGATTTCATGTTTATAAATTTTTCGATACGATGCACAGTTTTCGAGAAAACAGGAGAAAAGTATTCAATTTGTATGGGAGAGGGCGAAAACAGTGATACGATTCGACTTTTGATGTACGGATGAGTTATGTAAAATCCCATTCTAAACACGTTTTACCTTCATGAATTTTTCTATATGACTCGCCGTTTTTTGGAAATTGCAAAAAAAAAACTGTTTCGTTTGTATGGGGGAGGGAAGAAGGAATTGTGCCATTTTGTCCGCTCAAGAACTTAGCCTAGCCATTTACGAGAAACATAACTATACAAAATTTCAAGTTTCTAGCTCAATCATTTCGAAAATTATGGTGTTCACCGACGGACGGACATGCGGAAATCAAAATCTTTTGTCATCCCTAATACCCTGGTGTAGTTTATTTTTGTGTCCGATTATTGGCTCGATGCATTACAAACGGTATACTGAATCTAATATACTTCTATATGATATATCATATAGAGTACTAGCTTGCATACCCGTCGTTGTCGGGCTACGTTCTTTCAAAAGTTTTTTTTGATGGTCTATGTTGGAGCTAAACTTCAGGCCAATCGGCTCGGTAGTTTCCCCGCGAAAGGGTAACATAGAGGGAAAACTAAGTTTCGAGATGACTTCACCCCCTTCCCTTACTCCCCCCCACCTATCGGACTACTTTTTAATGTATCTATGTTGGGGCTGGACCCCTGACGAACATCTATGCAAAATTTCAGGCCAATCGGTTCAGTAGTTTCCCCGCGAAAGAGTAACATAGCGCAAAAAAATTTCGAAATCACTTTACCCCCTCCCCTTACTCCCCCACCCCTCGCGCTACTTTTCCGTATGCCTATGTTGGAACCAGAACTACCACAGACACTCATGCTAAATTTCGAGTCCATCGGTTCAGCCTTTTTTTGCATGAAAGAGGAACAGATAGACAGACAGACAGACAGACAGACACCAACTCATTTTTATATCTTAGTATGATAAAAATTTAATTGTATGGGCGAGGAAGGAAGAAATGGTCCGATTTTGCCCGTTCAAGAAATTAACCTCACTTTTATACAAATCAAACAAATTTTCACAAAAAAATATTCAAGCAAACAGCTGATTCAATGTAGAGATTTAAACAAACTTATTATTATCATAGTTTATTAGCTGACTACGTTCGAGACAAATGAATTAATAAACAATCCAAATGTTAGAAATCGCTGGACAATTTCACATAAAAATCTTATCTGATGAAAGTATCTTTCTACATCCTCCGAAATTCATTGCAAACAATTTTTTTATTGCACATTGTATCTCTCATTGAAATTAATGGGTAAAAATACAAATTACCATTCTTCGCAACCTGAAGGCACCCGTATTATATGCTGCATTGTTTAAGACCTTAAAACACGATTCTCGATACCTTAGAGCATTTTTCTTGATCTTTGGTTTTAGGTGCTGGTTTCATTATATTGCTACCAACATAAGAGAATTTAGGTAGGATTCATCGATAATTTGCATAATTATAACACATTTTGGTCACTGAACGTCAGGGCATTGCAGTAAAACAATCTGAATTTATTTATAATCGCGAATACTTATTGCTCAACAGAATGGCTTTGTACGTCAATTTGTCGGATGGTATTTTTAAGTAGCACTTTCAGTTTCGTGTATAACAATGTATTAAAGACAAATTACAGCCTACCTTTAAGGTAAACATAAGAAATGATTTTTACGACAAATACGAACAAAGACTTGGATTTTGTAAACAAAATTTTGTATGGAAATGAAATTGAGGTCTCTGACATGTATTGGAAAAAAAACATTGTGTCTTTTTTACAATCTTCAATTAAAGTTGTTTTAAACACTTTCCATATTTTGCTAGTAGGTATTTTCACCGCTTCGAAAAAAAGTATTATTCGCAGTTTGTATAGTGACTGGAAAATAAATTGAACTGTCTAAAACTGTCCATCATCAAGTCGGAGCTATTCACATGACTTTAAAATAGATTTGAAATTTTCTGGAAAAACAGGACAATAGCAATAATCAAATAGGGGTAGGTTGGCTCTGGATGTACAACAAATGTGCACGGGAGTGCGGAGTGATAACAAAAATGTTTTCTTTGTCGTTGCTGCATTATGTATTATGTCTGTATCTGAAATCATGTCGCTTTCAGAGCCTTTTTGTATGTCCTGTGCTTACAAAGTACAACAAATACCTAAAAGTCACGGAAATACCTGATGTGAACTATACTGGCGTCTACTATTTTTCTATAATATCTACCTATGGAATATGTTTACTATGCAGAGGGGGTGCCTTTCTCTTATTCACTTACGTAATATTTGTTAGAGTCTTGTGTAGATGCGGGTTTCCTGTTTCGTTTCATTTGCGTTTATTTAGATGGTACGACCGAGAATATTATATACCCATCGATAGCGAAATATTCACACATCAGTTAACTTAAAAGTTTTGAATTTGACCCGGGAATCATCCGGCGCTGCTCGCCATTTCGACATGCAGTCGAAGAAATAAGGACACGGCCGCCTGGCATGCAAAGGATGAACTGGGAAATAAATTACATCGCTATGCACGCAAGTTCCAATTAAAATGCGATAAATCAACATGAAAATGACATACACTGTGGGGCTAAGGTGTGCACTGAATGACTTTTCCTTTCCTGAATGGGCCACAAGCAATGCGGCCGGTAGGATTTTTCAGTTTATTTTCCCTGTGGAGTTTTCCCCTACTTTTTACTTTTTTGTTTATAAGGAAATATGACGAATAGAGAGGAAGGGGATTGCTACAAACCGTCGGATTTGTTTGTCAGTTGATGGACTTTGACATAAAGACTTTTGCGCTCATCATAAATGAAATGGAATTTTGATTTCATAATTTTATTAAGGAATCTACAAAAGAATTTAATGGAATAGTTATAAAACTATTTCAATTATAATTATTGCAATGGAACGAATACTACAAATCAACTATAATTAGTGCATGTGCATTGTTGCAAAAAAATGAAATCAATTTTCGTGTGCTTATATTTTGCATAAAAGAAGCCTAAAAGTACACGAACTTTTTTGAATTACCAAACTTTTGAAAAAAAAAAAAAAATCTGGTGACGTTTTTATTACACCGAAAATTGGGTCATAGCCACATGCGAGAGTTCCGGAGAATGGTTCGAAAACTTTGATTTCTACCAACCGATTTTCATAATTTTTATACCCGTATGGTGAAACCAAAGGGTTTATTAACTTTGCCTTACCATTTGTAACGCTAAGATCCCGTCATCACACAAAAAATGAATTATACCAGTGTGTTTAGTTTAGAATGATAAAATAAAAAAAACACTTTAAAAAACAAGTTTTATAACCTTATACACTTTCAAAATGCACTAAAAAGTAAAAAACAAGTTCAAAGTTTCACAAAAAATGTTTTTATAAATTGCGTGTTGTTGTGAAAGTATAAAGTGTGTGACGTTGCATTTGCTCTTGAATCTGTAATAGCGGTTTCATACTGTGCAACGCAGCACACTTTATACTTTCACAACAACACGCAATTTATAAAAACATTTTTTGTGAAACTTTGAACTTGTTTTTTACTTTTTAGTGCATTTTGAAAGTGTATAAGGTTATAAAACTTGTTTTTTAAAGTGTTTTTTTTTATTTTATACTTTTTAGTCTTGAATTAGCCTACCAAAAACCTCCAGAAAAGATCTTTCGCGGGAAATTTGAGCAAAAGGAAACTCACGTTATCTTTGCAGGACATTCCGTTATCCTTACAGAATTTTAAATGTCAGAATCGGATTCAGCGACCCCAAAAACCCCCTAATGCAATTTTTCCCCGGAAAAAATGGGAAAAGGATATGTGCGTCATCCTTACAGGACCTTCCGTTTTGAATTTTGAAAATCTAACACCGAATTCGTGATCAGCGACCCCGAAAACCCCCTGATGCCAGTTTTTCCCGGGAAAAATGGGAAAAAGGATATTTGCGTTATCCTTACAGGACCTTCCGTTTTGAATTTTGAAAATCTAACACCGAATTCGTGATCAGCGACCCCGAAAACCCCCTGATGCCAGTTTTTCCCGGAAAAAATGGGAAAAAGGATATTTGCGTTATCCTTACAGGACCTTCCGTTTTGAATTTTGAAAATCTAACACCGAATTCGTGATCAGCGACCCCGAAAACCCCCTAATGCAGTTTTTCCCCGGAAAAAATGGGAAAAGGATATGTGCGTCATCCTTACAGGACCTTCCGTTTTGAATTTTGAAAATCTAACACCGAATTCGTGATCAGCGACCCCGAAAACCCCCTGATGCCAGTTTTTCCCGGGAGAAATGGGAAAAAGGATATTTGCGTTATCCTTACAGGACCTTCCGTTTTGAATTTTGAAAATCTAACACCGAATTCGTGATCAGCGACCCCGAAAACCCCCTGGTGCCAGTTTTTCCCGGGAAAAATGGGAAAAAGGATATTTGCGTTATCCTTACAGGACCTTCCGTTTTGAATTTTGAAAATCTAACACCGAATTCGTGATCAGCGACCCCGAAAACCCCCTGGTGCTAGTTTTTCCCGGGAAAAATGGGAAAAAGGATATTTGCGTTATCCTTACAGGACCTTCCGTTTTGAATTTTGAAAATCTAACACCGAATTCGTGATCAGCGACCCCGAAAACCCCCTAATTTGCGTTATCCTTACAGGACCTTCCATTATCCTTACAAGGATGGAGTAGTAAAAATATTGAACTGTCACCGGAACTACGCAAGGTGACAAAATTTCATCTTCCTAGGTTGCATAGTTTCGGAGATATAAGGTTCCAAAGATTCCAGAGAAAGACACATAGCCACATAGTTAGGTCGCGACACTTCAACTTAATAGAAAGTGTATAAAAAGTTGAATTTAGCATGTCCGTCCGTCCGTCCGTCTGTCCGTCTGTCTGTCCGCCCGTCTGTCCGTCCGTCTGTCCTTCCGTCCGTCTGTCCGTCTGTCCGTCTGTCCGTCTGTCCGTCTGTCCGTCTGTCCGTCTGTCCGTCTGTCCGTCTGTCCGTCTGTCCGTCTGTCCGTCCGTCTAAATTACAGTCACTCGTTAAACAGATAAAGGAATCAAAATACCGTCAATTGTGATATCAATTGTGATCAACACAGAATTTTCCTTTTAAATATTCAGTTTCGGAAAAAATATGTGAAAAAAATATTTTTTCAAAAATGCTTTTCATCGGAGCCCCCGGATGGCGGACATATGCTTTTCTTAGTTACGACATTAGACATAAGTTTCCATTTTTGGAAATAATTGATCAAAAATTATCTTTGGTTTTTAATCAGGTTGATTTAAAATTTAAAAGAGTGAGAAACAAAAACAAAATCGTTAGTTTCGATAGTAAATATTAAATCATCTCATATACGTTGTGTTATTATAATGTCCGGAAATTTTATAGAAAAGTTCATAAAATTTTGTTAAACAATTCTACATAAATTCGCATAGAAAATTGCAGCTTTACGGTTCAATCTTTTAAAGCTAATAATATAAAAGGGATAATAAATTGTTTACATAGCTCTGGCCACATCAATTTAAACTTGGTTACTCCCTCACAGCTCACCCACTCAAATACACAAACATTTTAATTTGAGTGTTTTTTTCTTGGAATTTGATATCATTGTATTCTGCCATAAATTGGCAACATTGGCAGTAATACAAGTTTTAATATGTCTATAAACTGAAAAGTCAGAGTGTATTTAGAATTTCAGGATCGGGTCTCAGCATAAACTCTTCTCGTATTATACAATATAGATAATTGAACAATTCCATTTGGATAGTATCTAAATGCATTGGCGATTTCGATTTATCTATCTATTGAGATAATCAGTTGATATGTGGACCGCCGGTTGCTACAACAATAACACACTGTATCGCCAATCAAATGAATAGAAAAAAATCTCAGCTAAAAAATTGTTTAAAATAAATAAAATTTCCTTTTCGCGTCGATTTTTCAATTTCACATTTTCCCTCCATTGTTCTTTTGCTGTATAGCCCTTAATCGATGATCAAACAATGCCAAATCGATTATGTGAGGCCGCAAGTTAAAAACAGAGGTGGGTATCATCTCAGAGATATCGTATAGATACATTTGGCATATCCATAGGGAAAGATAAGAAGTTGAATTTTTCAATATACATACTTTTATTTGTATACGTAATATAGATGGGCAAATAGATCACGGCGAAAAGGTTGAAGGGCGACCATACTTTAAAGTTTGGCTCCAATAGCACATGAGGAATACTCTTTCGATGGAAGCCTGGCATCTGCTGGCAACAGGATAAAAATATGAGCGCAGGAAGATGAAATGATGTAAAAACAAAATATTCGAAATAAATATTGAATCGAAGAAAAATTGAGAAAAAGACAAATCTACGAAGGAAAGAGAATGTGATGTGGATCATCGAATGAGTTTATTATTAATTTGGGTGAACTTTTTTTTGCAAGGTGTCAGAATTAGGTAGACATTTTTAGAAAACGGGAATCATAAAAAATACTGGGACGAAAGCAGTAGTTCCTCAGGCAAAAACTTACTTTATTTTCAGTCAAATTTAGTATGTTTTAGAAAAAAATTTACTGTCTTTTAGTAGATTTTATCGTCTTTCAATAAATTTTACTGGAAAAACATAACAAAAGCTATAATTGCCAACCCGTATGGTGATATTCGTATCAAGATTCGAACAGAGATATTCACAAAAACGTTTTCGTTCGTATGAGGGGTACCCCCCCCCCCCCCTCCCTAATGGTCCATATTTGCCCATTAACGAACTTAAAATTTCAAGTCTCTAGTTCAATTCGTGGGCCCGCAATCCGCGCCACAGACAGACGGACAGACGGACAGACGGACGGACGGACGGACAGACGGATGGACGGACATGCTAAATTCAACTTTTTTCATCATTCTAAACACACTGGTGTAATTCATTTTTGTGTGTGATAACGGGATCTTGGCGTTACAAACGGTAAGACAAATCTAATATACCCTTTGGTTTCACCATACGGGTATAAAAAAAAATTTACTGTGTTTTAGTAGATTTTACCGTCTTTCAATAAATTTTACTGGAAAAACGGCAGAAAAAAAATATTTACTATTTTTCTAAGTAAAATCCTAGTAAAATTTTTGCTGGGCGATTTAATGGGTAAAGAGCATCTGGTTTAGAATGTAGGGAAGGAAAGCCTGTTTTTCTTCGGTTACAGTTTCGAGCTGGGATTGAGTAGGTACTGACCAATTTTAGTTTATAACTTCGCAGTTTCAAAAACAACTAAATCTAAATAAAAATCTCTAAAAATTGCGAAAAATTTAGAACAATATTACGTTATTATACAGCGTATAAGAAAATGAAAGCAACACAATCAGCATTAGGGAAGCATTAAGATTGTATAATACTTATTTGGTAGTCATATACTCTCAGATACATCAGATAAAGATACGGGGCGAATGGAGGCAGAGTTAAGACAATAACCAACGAGAAGACAAACCGAATGCCGATAAAAAAAACTCTCAGCAGGGCGAATCTCAGTATCTTTATTTATGAACTGAATATCAGTTTATCTCGGCGATGCCATTTTTATCTTTTAGCTTCAGATATATTCGTACGAGTCTGAAACAGTGCATTTTGTATACCCACAACATCAGACACTGTTGATACTACAACGTCCGGAGTAAAAAAAATAATTCTGTGAATCGGATTCATCACATTCAGATACAGATTTGGATTTTGTTGGGGATTCTCCTGATGGTGCTGATGCTAACTTCCTTTCCTGTACTACACAGATACGAAAATATTATTGTAGCAGCAAAATTCTATAAATACGAATGTATCTATTTATATATATATTTGGCTAAGGATGTTTATTATATTATGCTCGAATTTTTATTATTCTTTTTTTTTGCTTTCATTTTCATCTCGTTTTTGCTTAGTGGAATACAATTGGTATTTTCCTTGCGCTGGATGGGGATGGGGATATAATAAAACGTATCTGGATGTTGATATCTGATTTAGTTTTTTTTTTGCTTTTGGGGCGCGTTCAATATCTCCGAACGTTTGATTTTGGCGAGGCGGCGAGCCTTTATTGTGTCAATTACCAGCAATGTTGGCCCTAAATCGACCAAACTGAACTGAAGTAAATAAAATAATTGATGCGATAAGATATTTCTGGGTGCAGTAGCCACATAAGATAAGAAAATCGATGATATGCTTAATGCACACACATTATAAACGAATCGTTATATCGATTAATTGTATTTGATTTATATTTCTGCCATAAATGATTATACTGCATATTCTGCTTAGGATCTAAATAAATTGGACTTTTTTTTCGAGATAATGAAGGAAAGTTGCCCCAGTGTGGTGTTGGTAAATGGAAATTTTTCGATTTATATGTGGTTTAAATGGTTTCAAGAAGGATTTACAATAAATTCAGTTAATTTTGATGCCTAGAATTTTTTCATTGCTAAAGAAATGCATTTCGTCATTAGATTCAACGAAAAAGCAGTTGAATCAAATAAAAAAAATTTTGTATTTGATTTAAGTGAAAAGTATTTAAACCAAATGATTATTTTTTTTCTGTCAGAGAAACTAGGGTTTTTTGTGATATGACTCGAATCGACTCGGTAGTGCTTGGCAATTGTTTTTAGGCAAAATTAAGAGGTCGAAATTTTTCATGGTCACAAAACTTTATTATACTTTGTACAACGTAACTTCGCATGAAAAAGTAAAAATACACAGTGACGATTTCTTTATTTAAATGCTACAATCTGCTCCAGCCAAATTGTACGGAAATGATTTTTGCTGACAGTGAATCTCATCAATTTGCATGGATGCACCTGCAGTTGAAAAAATCTTTTATTCTATATATGAAATTATAAATGGCCTTTTGAAGTTCATCCAATTAATTCATTGTTTCGCAACTTCTGGATCCACTGATTCAAATCTTTTAAGCACGTTGAAACAATGTTGCAGTATTCCCAGTCCAGTTTCAATACTAGTATTATCCAGAATTTCACAGCGAGAAAAAAAAATAAATAAAAAAGAATGAGGTTGTTTAATGAAGTTATGGCAAAGGGAGCCTATGGCAAAGCGAGCTTATTGCAAAGGGAGCTTATGGCATACGAGTATATGCATGAAATTTAACATTTACCTTTACCGTGGAATATTGTCCTCTAATTAGTAAATTTTTTGAACCGTGAAATTGAAATTTATTCCCAACAAGGGCGTAGAAATGGTTAAATGTGCAAAATGTTTTGCATTTCTCTCAACTTTCTCTCCGTTTTACAAAGTTCGTATAATCGCTTTTATACTACTGTGATATTTTAGTATATGTCCGGGTATTCAAATATTTATATACATTTATCAGTAAATCTAGAGGGTTTACCATTTTATATGCATATATCCTGCAGCACTTCTTATTCATGTGTTCGTTTACCTGCTTGATAAAAATTCTACCTTTGAATGATTTGTTTACGCAGATTGTTCAATAGTAAGCTAACTCTATAAAAGCTTGCAGCCAAATGTTTTTTTTTTTTGTAAAATCGTAAATATTGAATTAAAATATATTTTTAGTACACAGTCTTTCGAATTTGTGGGTAAAATTTCGTTTAGATCAAAAGTATTTTTCAAAATTAAGTAGTAATTTATAATTTGAAATTATCGTACTAATATATAAAAATGAGTTGGTGCCTGTCTGTCTGTCTGTCCCTCTTTCATGCAAAAACGACTGAACCGATTGACTTGAAATTTGGCATGAGTGTCTGTTTTTGCGCTATGTTACTCTTTCGCGGGGAAACTACTTAACCGATTGGCCTGAAATTTGGCATGCTTGTTCGTCGGGGGTCCAGCTCCAACATAAACCCATTAAAAAGTAGCCCGAGACGTGGGGGGAGTAAGGGGAGGGGGTAAAGTCTTCTCGAAACTTAGTTTTCCCTCTATGTTACTCTTTCGCGGGGAAACTATTGAACCGATAAAAAAAAATGTAGGGGATGAATCGCGAAGCGGTTCGGGGCGCAGCCCCTAGTACTTAATAAATATTCCGAATATAAATTTAAAAAAAATCACTCTTTGATAGATTAATTTGACTTTCAACAGATAAAATGAGAAACTGATTTCAAAATTTATCCGTAATTGGAAATAATCATCATGTTATGATCCTTTTGTCGAAATTTAATTCAGAAATTATGGTATTTTTCACACTTAAATCCGGTGGGATATCGATCGAAATTCCAAAATCACACAGCTGTATTAAAGGCGAACAATTGAAAATCAAATCAGATGAAAATACGGAGGAAATAACAAGATTATGGTTTAGTTTAATTTGAATATAGATCAACTTTCGCTGAATCAAAATATACGATATTAGTGGATGTGATAAACGATTCATTTTATTCCAAATTGCCTTTTGTTTTCAACATATTTCTTATCCAGACGTAGAGGCAACCTTTTGATAGTCCAGTGGAATATTTTTCCTTACATATTTATGGTGTATGTGGTCCAAAGTGAATGCAGCTCTTTCAGTTTATGCTTTATGTTGCCATAAGTTTGTAACAGACCAGCACTGAAATAAAATGAAAGTATGTTTGTCATCATTTAAATTATGAGTGCATTTATGTTAGCCCACGACACAATGCGAAAACATTTCAAGATTTATTTGCGGACGTAAATTTACGGCAATCTCCTTTAAATGAACACACAATCGAATCATAAACATTTTAAATTTGCTTTTATTACTGTAATTTTTCTGTTTTGCAGGCATCATAAAAAATATTCACCAATTATAAACAGAATAGGATGTGGACCCGTTGTTGCTAGGTTAAGGTATTTGCTAGGTATATTTTTAATAAATACGAAAAAAAATCCGGAAAAATCTTTCTTAACCACTTTTAGGAAACAGCGTTCAAGGCGCAACCTTTATACAGCCGATTTTTTCATCTGTTAAAAGAATGGGATGCACTTATGTCAAAACAGCTCGGCCAGAAGAGGAGAAATCATATAGATTTTGTATGGGAATGGAATAGATGAGAATGGAATACAAATTTTGTAGTTTTCTGCAGTTCTAAAAAGTTCTAATTTCCCAAGCTGATTTTCAAGTGCGTATTTATTTTAGATCCGAAAATTCAAATAAATTGTCTACAGAAGTATAAATTGAGAATTAACAGATTTTTGTAGACGGACGGACAGACGGACGGACAGACGGACGGACATGCTAAATTCAAACACACTGGTGTAATTCATTTTTTTGTGTGATGACGGGATCTTGGCGTTACAAACGGTAAGGCAAATCTAATATAGGGGAGACCGGGATTGGTTGTCACACTTTTTGATCTTTTGCATTTTTAGTGGCCATGTTCTTAGTTTAGCAGTGATATTTATATATCAGTAGATAATATACTTATTTTAGTTTAAAAATAAATAAACACCTTTTCTCTAGCAGTATCTATTGAGGGAATATTATAAATTTTTTGAAAAAATAAAAGTGTGACTTTTAACCCCGTGTCAGGGGCAGGTTGTCACAGTGTCTGGGGTAGGTAGTCACATAGCAAATTAAAGGGGGAATATAAAAATAAATACTTATTTAAATCAAATGAGTATCTTTATTAAAGGTAAAATGTTGTATGTA
Source organism: Chrysopilus asiliformis (assembly GCA_964034945.1). Classification (NCBI taxonomy): domain Eukaryota; kingdom Metazoa; phylum Arthropoda; class Insecta; order Diptera; family Rhagionidae; genus Chrysopilus; species Chrysopilus asiliformis. Next base: position 100,000,529 of record OZ035962.1, read on the forward strand.
ATTAATTTTACCCAAGAAAAGAACGAAAAATGTCTTATTCTTAATAAAAAACAATAACCAAAATTTTTATTCATAATAATAATAAAAAAAATGCATAATTCATAATAAAAAACAATAACCAAAATTCTGGTAACGAAAATAACAAAAATATAATCATAGTCAGTCTATAATTTCTTTGGAAGTAATATTTTTTAATTCAAAATACCTAACCTAATAGAATTATATGAGACTACCAACCCCAGTCAACCTGAGACAACCTGCCCCAAAACACATTTTTGTACATAACCTCCCAAAATAAAGTTCAATCAATGTTTATTTGAAAAATCATATAACAATATCATGAAACACATATTTAACTTCATAAATACACGAAAAGGTATATTACTATGTATTATTTAATTATGCTTACGAGACTCGACACAGATGCACAAAAAATTACTTTCGCTGTCAAAAAAAAAACAATTGCATATATCTACGTCACTGCATTTTAGAGCAAGCTGAAGTGAAGTAGGTAGAGAAGTGTTGCTATAGCACTCATTCGACGCCGATTAATAAACTCATTCGTTCGCTCAGTTTTCTGTTATGGCCGCTGTGACAACCAACCCGTGTGACAACCAACCCGTGTGACAACCATACCCGGTCTCCCCTACCCTTTGGTTTCACCATACGGGTATAAAAACACAATAATTTAATTCGATCCGGCAGAATTTCATAACTAAGGATGTATAAAAATCCCTTTTTTCACATATTAACATACCAAAAATATCGACGGAATTTTGATGTTTCGGATTGAAAACAAATAGCCGTTTATTGGCCTTAGCGACAAGTGTCAGGAACCTTTTTTTTATACCCTTATGTTGAAACCAAAGGGTATATTAAATTTGCCTTACGGTTTGTAACGCCAAGATCCCGCTATTACACACAAAAATGAATTATTTAGAATGATAAAAAAAATTGAATCTTGCATGTCCGTCCGTCTGTGGCGCGGATTGCGGGGGCACGGATTGAGCTAGAGACTTGAAATTTTACGCAGATTCGTTTTTCGTAAAATACAAGTCTAAGTTCGTTAATGGGCACAAATGGACTATTAGGGGGGGGGGGGGGGGGGGGGGGGGGGGGTTACCCCCATACGAACGAAGAAGTTTTTTGCGGATATCCCAAAAACGGTGCATCTTACCAAAAAAGTGCAAGAACAAAAGTTATTTACGATATGATTCATAATACTCCCATACATTAAAATCCGATTGGAATAAATTTTAAAAAATCTAATTGAAAAGTTTGAAGTGGAATTTTGGTACAACTGTTCGCCGTTCACTTAAACTTCGAACAATGCCATATACGGGTTTTCAATATTTGCCAGGTTGGCAATTATAGCTTTTATGTTTTTGCTTAAAAATTATTTTAGGTGAAGGAGGCAGCTATGAAAAGTTCGTGTCCTTCTAAGATTTATTTAAGTTTTATTGAAATAGAATAAAAAATTTAATGTGAAAATGACAAATACGTTAAACAGGGAAAAAAGTTTTAAATTATATTAAGACGATTTTCATGCCGAAGATTTGTAATTATTTTTTGTGAAGATAAAAATGTTACCTAGATTTATAAAAACCCTCTTCCCAACGACATTCACAAAAAAAAATACAATAATACGAATATCATCCACTTGGTGGCAATAAAATATTTTCTCCTTGATGGTAAGAAATGTGAAATTGGCGACCCTAGTTTATATTATTGTCAAATTGTTAAATAGAATTACGTAATATAGATAGAAGTTTTTATTATTAAATATTGTTTGCATCAGTGATTACAATCGTTACGTAAACACCATGTCAGCTTAGATCTGAGGGTGAAGCTTATTGCTGCTTCCCTATAATTTTTTTTTCGATGGAAATTATTCAGTTTCTATCCTAACTAAGATTTCTTTTTTTAAGGGAAAAATCCCTACCAACGTTCTATGCGTTCCAAATATACCAACGCAACGCAGTAACTACGAAAAGGGCAAGAAAAAAAGGGAAATATAAGTGTAATGTAATTTATATCCAACAATCATCTGAAATCTGTTTGGAATGCAAAGTAAGGGATAACCATAATAGGCTACGCTCTGTTCCTGACTGAGCTTCCGCATCATCATCATCGTGTTAGTCAAGTTGAGGTTGAACTCGTTGGATGGTTGGTTGACTGGTTTCTTATGTATCCTTTTGCGTTCCCGTTTACAAGTTCCTGTTGTCGTTTTCACTGCCATCGCCTTTTCTGTTGATATTTTCGCTGTCTTTTTTAGTGCTGGCCTGGGTGAGTCTCTTCAGATCCCCAGGATTCAATGAGAATGTTGTCCTTACTATGTGCAGATAATATAGAGAGGGATATTTCTCATCACATATATCCTACCACAAATCCGTTACCACCTAACAAACGTAGCCCTTTTTTATTACGGTATTTTAGAATGGGTGATATCCTGATTCGTTTCATCCGCCCATCGTCCCTATTTCCCTTGTCTTCGTATCCGTTCCCATTTCCGGGTGAAACTCAAAGAGTGAAAACACAAAATAATGAAGTGAGGATAAATTTGATAAGCTCATTTCCCACAGCGAAATATGGTTTCCTTTATTTTTCATCCATCCAACAATATACGCGGTCGACGGATGTTGGTTAGCGGAGGATGGCAATGGCCGCTGGAGTTGATTTTTTACAAACTTGTTATTCCCCATATTTTACACGAAAGAGCGGCCTAATGTTGCATCACACCCCCCTTAGATAACATCTAGTGATAACTTCTTTGCTCTTTATCCTGGATAGAACGAATACCTACACAGTATATCGTCCTGATCTACCCATTGATATTGGGATTTTTATCCGCGGGTAAATTTGGCTTTCTACCGCCTATGAAGTGAGATTACAGACTATGAAATCGACATCTAGACTGAAGCGGCTTTGGTGGCACCTTAGGCGCTGTTGGTTCGTTTCAGGACTAAAAAAGTTCCCCTCCATTTCAGTGTGTACGTTTTACAATGTAGATATAAAGTAGGATCAGATGTTGGCAACCCACAAATTTTCATGAATGAAGGAGGACTTAAAGTTCCAACGAAACTGCAAATGTAGTAAAAAATTTCGAAGAGGGTGCGGAACAGTCTTAAAGGTATATTTTTTGAATTTATTTTTATTAAGAGATTAAATTGATGAAATTGTTGCGCACTGTGAACGGGTATGAAGGGTATTTTGTTTTAAAATAAAGTTTCATATCAGCTTCAATTTCCCCTTTTTGTGATTTTATAACACGCACGTCTTAGTAAAGTGGGATCGCACGTGAAGTCATAATAATATCATCAATTCTAATTTCAGTTTTTGATTTGCGACAATTTTTTTAAGTCAAAAACACTCCCTAAAGCACTTCACACGTAGCGGGTTTCGTGGAAATGTTAATATACATGTAGTGGGACTAGAGATAAAATCCCGTAGGTAAGTGTGAAAAACTCGTGACAAAAAGAAGCAATTTTCAAAATACTTAATTTTATTGAAATATGTTGAAAACCGTTAGATACAGAAAAACCGATAAAGCACAAAATGTAGAAGTTCTATATCTTTTAAGTTTTCCCAAAATCCTATTCCAATTGCATTAACTTAAAAAAAATCATATTAGCTTCCAATTGGAGTTTTCATCCAATTTCATATCCGGATTTCCTGTGGGATATTTGGCGAATGCTCCTACGAATATTAAGAGGGATTGCTGCTATTTGCAAAAATTCAGTACAGTAGAATTTAAAAAATTGTGAAAGAACCTTCTCAGAGGAAAAATGTTGTAGTTTTTTTTTAAATAATGTAACGGGCTCGGATTGAAAATTAACAAATAATTGTCTTTATTTCAGTTTCTTAAACAATCTCAACTTAATCTCTAAGTTACTCTATTTCAATAATTCGATGTCAGATCTTATTTCAATAATTCACAATTGATAATACTCTACAATACAAAATCGCTATTTTATATTAGCACTTATCGCTGCACTATCATTGTAAAATCATTTTGTCACTAGAGGTACTCTAGTCGACCCAATCGCTTTGGATTTAAAATTCAGGATTCCCGCTAGGTGGCTTTGGGTGTCTATTTCAACGGGTATCTGGAAGCACTACAAAGTTGTGAAAGTTTCCCGATCTTTTCAGAAAATTACCATGGCTTACACCACGTCTTGATTAACAATTTTTCATCCCAAGAAATATCTCACCGCAATGAGATTTTTTTGACATCTGGTCCGAAAATCTCTTGAAATTTTATTTCTCAAATTGGCAATGAAAAAAACACCTAGTCGCCGCTCTCGCAATTAATGCAATACGTGAAATTGAAAAGGCTGAAACAGAAGAACAGACGAAAAGAAACACCTCATATATTCTGTTCCAAAGCTTTTTGTATCGTATTGTTTGTAAAAATTAGTTATTTTCGCAACTACTTGTCGGGAGAATTTGGATTCCGCCATCTTGAATCGGGAAATTCCATGAAATTTTGCAATTGCAAGATTTCATGAAATTTACCTCTGGGATTTTTTATCGCCGTCAACTCGAGCTCTGATTGGTCAATCAAAAATCTCTGCGATGAAAAATCCCAAATGAAGACACGGTATTAGAATCTTTGCCATTTGTCTGGATGGGTCTAGTGGGTCGCCATTTTTTTTTTGAATATTCGTGTGTTGCTGACTCATCCGATCATAATTGTGTTGCCACTTAGTCAGAAATAGTGTTTCATAACGGTGCTGCCGTTTCAATATTAGATGAAACAGTGACTATTACTGGTACTTAGACGATGGGAATAAAGAAAACAACTATCTTTCTGTATATGGGAATACATAACCGTCTTTGCGGTCTCCAAAATTTTATTTTCGGTGTTTGCGTTTGAAAGTTTAATAGTATGCACAGCTGTCGTCCTCAGCTTACCGGAACCTTTTCATTTTCAAGTGTCAAAGAGTTTTCCTTTTCCCTACTTTGTACTTTGTCAAACAATTCAGAATTTGTTATCGCTTAGGAATATCGAAATCGGGTTCGAAATGGCAAAGGGCTAATTATTCATACAATTCAAATAACGGCCACATATATTTGCATATCCAAACGGAATTGCTGACATTCAAGCCCTTCGATCGACAAAAACAACACTTCACATATCATAAACATATAAATTTACCATAGAATTTCCAACAAGTATAATCAACTCGTTCGATGCATTCTGTTTGTGCATATCTTTGGTGGTTTTTTTTTCATGTACGAGAATGTTAAGCTTGCTTCAGTATCATATATGAATATATCTAAATTTAACATAAATATCCCAACAAAGTACTTAAATTCACTTCATTTCTGGTAGACCTTTCCGCCTTGGTTCCGTTTCCTTGTCAAGAAGAGAATCAACGAAGGGATTTCTTTGGCTGCTGGTTTTTAACATAAACATTCATGTCGTACCCTTTCTACTGACAAGTATTGTACCTAAATCTATGGATATGCGGTTATGTGCAGATTTTATACTCTTTCACGTCAGTATACACAATCTATGCTTTGCCACTTGAATAGTTCTCCAATTGCAATTACCACCGAATAACTGTATCAGACCATGTGCAAGATTAGTCGGTGGCTGGTTGCCCTTCGATGGTGTTATCGAATGCACTCATAAATTTTATGCTACAAAATGGGATAATTGGTCGAGATCAGACGCTTTTATCGCCAAAGTGCCTTCAGTTGGATTAACTTGGCTTGAAACCAATAAAATATGATGGAAATAAACACAAAAAAAAATCGAATGTATTATCGACTTTTATATCCTTTTTTTCATTTGTTCGGTTAAAGTTGTGCTATTTTTACATTTTACCTGAAAAGTTTGTAGGACACTTAAAGGAAAAATTTATTAACGAACTGATTCCATATTTTCAATTCGTTTATTAGCGACATAAAGACGAAAAGTATACCCACTTATAAAAAATAATGAGTTTTAAAATTTTGGATTTATTTTACATCAAGTGATGTTAACAGATTTGATAAAAATGTTACACACAGAGAAAAACAATAAATCAAACTAAATTATAATTGGGAATCGGGACTACAACTAAAATAGTTAATTTCAATTAGAAAAATAGTCAAAATCGAATATTTTTATAATAAATTTAACTACTTAATAGTAAAATTCACTATTTTGTGGTTGAATTTACGATTTTTGTAATTTAAATTAACTATTTTGCGATTGAAATTAACTATTTTAGTGATAGAGCCAAAACCCTATTATGAAATAGTTAGATTCACTATTTTTTTTCTTTGCATGTACAGTACATACACACATTATTTGATTTGCGTCACTCCAACATACGATGATTTGTTATACGTCATACAATTTTTGTACCTGGTTTAAAATATCTGTTTATAAATTTCAAGTCATTTTTGTAAAACTATAGAAACTACGAACTTAAAATTCAGGTACATATGCCTCATGGAACATTGGAGACAAAGAAACAGTTTATGACTTGATAAAAATAATTTAATTACAATTTCAGTTGTACACAAAAGAAATTAATTTAAGGAAATTTTAAATTTTTCTATGCAAAACAATTTTAGAATTTAGTTGCAACATCATAATATGTATGTACCTTGAGATCTTTTGCAGCCAATGAATTTCATGTGGGATGAAAGCGTCACGATAGATCTTAAGTCCAGTAGTAATTCCCGTTTTATATGTAATAAACTTGCTCTTCATTCATTCGGCCAAGTTGATTTTATTGTTGGTCAAAATGATCACCAAGGAGTGTTATTCATTACGACTATGATATTTTATGTTGACTACGGATGATTGTCGATGTTGTTGGGCATCTTGTCGTCCTAATGGCACCACATACCATAATAATAATAATAGTCGAGTTCTTCGAAATTCATGCGTTTTCATATTGTATGGAATATGTTGGATCTAACACTAGACATTAGATTAGATGTGTACCAACAACTTAATGAAGGCGACTCCTCCAAGACAGCAGAATGGAAAAGAAGCTGTTTGTAGACGGCAAATGCGAATCATTTATCCAGGTATCCCCAATTATAAATAATTTATAAATGCCATAACACGCGTAATAATACTAGAGCTATTCAATTAGGTTACGGTCCATTCGAATATCAACCCCACACACATATTTACAATTTATTTTTCTTTTCTATTTCTCCCAAGATATTTTGTCGTGTATTTATTTATTTGAGTTTACCTTTTTTCAGAATGTTAAGAAAATGTTATATCAGTATTAAAATTGTTTGACAATCATTTGGAATATTTTTATTTTAATTAAAATCCGTGTTAAAATGTACAGAAACTTTATTTTTTACCAAAATATCTGATGTTTTTCATGATGCTCATAATTTTTTATTAAAAAACATAACAAAAGCCCGTATGGTGATATTCGTATCAAAATTCGAACAGTTGTACCAAAATTCCACTTTGAAGTCAAACTTTCCAATAAGATTTTTTAAAATTTATTCCAATCGGATTTTGATGTATGGGAGTTTTATGTAGAATCATATCCTAAATAACTTTTGTGCTTGGACTTTTTTGATAAGATGCATCGTTTGAGGTATTCGCAAAAAACGTTTTCGTTCGTTCTAATGGTCCATTTTTGCCCGTTAACGAACTTATGTAGCCTTGCATTTTACGAAAAACGGATCCATGCAAAATTTCAAGACTCTAGCTCAATCCGTGCGCCCGCAATACGCGCCACAGACAGACGGACAGACAGACGGACGGACAGACAGACAGACGGACAGACAGACAGACAGACAGACGGACAGACGGACAGACGGACAGACGGACAGACGGACGGACGGACAGACGGACGGACAGATAGACGGACAGACATGCAAAATTCAATTTTTTTTATCATTCTAAACACACTGGTGTAATTCATTTTTATGTGTGATGACGGGATCTTGGCCTTACAAACGGTAAGGCAAAGTTAGTATACCCTTTGGTTTCACCATACGGGTATAAAAATTAAGCAATTAAGATTGGCTTAAAAAAAGCTTTTTCTATAACGGAAACTAAATTCGGTCCTAGAATTTTGTTCTTCTGCGTATCGGGGAATCGGTAAACTTTTATGTTAGTCACGAAATAGATATAATAAATGTATTAAATACAAATAGAACAACAAACTAACGAAAGGTAGGTCGGCTCCCTCACTTTTTTCTAAGAAAATTAAATTTCCTTGAGCTGGAGAACGAAGCAAAAGTCTACTCTCGGAAAATATTACACAATTTTGTGGTTATTCACTTTCATACAACAGCGATTAAAGGTAGAAAAAATAAAAATGCTAGAAAAGGCTTCCAGCACACGCAATTTTCAATTAAATAGCAATATATCACCTGAAAATGACTCCACCGTAAGTGTGGAAAAGGAAGGTGTGCCTTATCCGTTTTTCAGATCCCAAATATGGATATAAGGTGGAAAGGTGTTCCAAATGGGTGGACGGAGAGCTGAATATTACTGACTTATATGACAAGTAAGTGGTATTCGTGAGTTTGAATTTATTTAAGGCATCACATTAAGATGCTCTGCAACACATTTGAAATGGTTTAGTTTACTTTTTTGACTATACTTTTCATTTTATGTTGAGTAGATTTTCTTACTGTGGAGGATGAGGATGTACTGTGGAGACTTCAAGTGAATTGTGCGTATTTTCACTCAAGCGGCTAACGCAAGTGTCTTTTAGCGCAGTAAGATAACAAGTGAAGCTAGCCATACTTGACATGTTTGACGATAATTCTGTCCTCCTTTCTATCTCAAAAAATCTTACAGAGGCGTATTTTGAGCATCTCCGCCTTTATTTTGCATCATCGTCTGGCAAAATGATAATTTTATTTCGCCAATTTATTACGGTCTTATGTTAATCACTGGAAAACAAAGGACTTGACTTGAATTAATTCCATAGTGTGTTATCTTTTAAATGTCCTTTCATCGCTTTAATCAATTGCTTTATAAATATTTCATAGACTATTTGGGATTTCCCATTGCATGAGAACAATACACTTTTGCATAAAATTCAAATCAATAAATTCGTTCGTTCTATAAGCGTATTTTCATGAATTATTGCACAGAATTCATTTGAATTTTTAGATATTATGTGAAAAATTACAATTTATTCTTATCGTGGATTAAAAGGTGCTTAGCATACAATTGAAGATTAATTACCACCTTACCAAAAAGTTGCAAAAAATAGCATTTAAAAAATTGTATTTGATAAGTTAGTCAAGGTGGGACCTTTAAAATTTTTATACCGATTTTCTTGAATTTGTTGCAGATTCAGATATTTGTTCTTGATATATTGAAAATATTTTTATACGTATACTTTTTTTTCAAATTGATCGGAGAACGCGGTTTCAGAATAGCAACAGAACATATCTTCAAAAAATGATAGAAAATCGTAGACTAGAAAATAAATTTTTAAAAAATATCGCGAAAAATGTCTGTGGGAGGAAAAGGATAGAGTAGTCTGTATGAATTTTGATACATGAAAGAGTTATGTGAAATGAAATTTCAGTGTAAATATTTTTTGTTCTGGTTTTTTTGCGATATTTTTAGAATTTCCAGTTTACCCATAATAGCTACAAACAGAGAAAAATGGTTCAATAAATGTAACTATTTTATAATGGCCCAGCAAGATTCGGAACTAGTTACGTAACTAGTGGAGTAACGTGATAATTCACTGTTACCCTATGCGTGAATATTCTTAGAGCGTTGGGAAAAAACTCACGTGCAATTTACAATCTGTGTGAATGTCTATCGCACTTACTCCAACACCAAACGTATATAAGTATGTCTTACTCTAGCAATGCAGAAACGAGACAGCCTTATGCTTATTAGGTATGAGAGGAAATGAGACGAAAGATTTGAATATTTTGTTACCAGTAACGCTAAAAGTAACATGTGTAAATATTGTGTTACCAGTAACGCTAAAAGTAACATGTGTTACTTTTAGCGTTACTGGTAACAAAATACTCCGATAATTTTATTTTTATTCAAGTGTTTTCCTAATCCTCATTTCTTGTGTTTTCCGGATCCTCATTTGGCGAAGCAGGAGCGTTTGCTATTCCCAATGAAATTTCTGCGGAAGCAACATCGAGTGGAAATTCCACAATTTGAAGATCCGAGTTCAAATTAAGGAATTCCCGAATCATTCGATGTTGCTTTCGCAGATATGTCACTAGGAATAACAAAAGTTGATGCAAGAACAGAATGGTTGGATGGAATCATGGCCGAATTATACAAGGTCTGCTGGTTATTTTTTGACAGCCACCATTTTGCTACGTCATCGGCAAGAAATTCTTTGTAATGCTGATTGTGCGTACGGAGTTGATTAGCTAGATGTTAGCTAGATTTGAGAATTAGGGAAAATTCCCATTGAGTCTTATAAGAATTTCTTGCCGATGACGTCAGAGCCAAGAGAGACTGAGCTGTCAAGCAGACCTTGTATAATTCGGCCATGGGATGGAATACAATGGCGATGCGAAAGTAAAAAAGAATACTTCACCACTACATGCACATTTACATCCTTGTACAGATGCGAAGTGTTGCATTTGTAGTTGAACACGTTACTAAAATCTTGCTGGAGGGGGGAATTGTGACTATTACTAATATAGTTAATTACAATTACAAAGACAGTCAAAATCAGACATATTTATAATAAATTTAACTATTTAGTAGTAAAATTTACTATCTTGTGGTTGAATTGACTATTTCTGTAATTGAAATTAACTCTTTTTTAATTGAAATTTACTAATTTATTAGTAGTCATGGTTCCCCATGATGAAATAGTAAAATTCACTTTTTTTATAGTCCTAGCCCGAGCTTAGGGAAAGACCCTTTTTTGTCGAAGCACAGCCTAGGATGATATTTTTTTTTCTTCGCGTGCAAGGTTTAATTTTTTTTAATAAAAAAACGCCCTAAAGTAGGCTACACATCTATCAGTTTTCCATCAGTTTTTGGGAAACTGATGGGAAACTGATGGGAAACTGATGGGAAACTGATTGGTGTGAACGTGCGCGTCAGTCGCGTCAGTCGTATCGCATCAGAACAGAACCAAATTTTTTTTTTTGAACTTAATGCAATATTAATGCATACACACGCTTTCTCTTTATTATCCACCGGTATTTTTTGAACTCTACAATCAAAATGAATGGAAAATTTTTACAAAAACCTTCAGTTGCTGATAGATGTGAACGCATAACTTGATGTAAAAAACTTATGGAAAACTGACAAGTGCCGTAACAGTAGCGTAGCGACTGATCGAAAACTGATAGATGTGTAGCCTACTTTAGACAAAACTTTAATTTTGCAACTCTTGCATTAGCGGAAGTGTCTCCAAACTATTTAGACGCGGTCATTTTTGAAATTAACAACGATTTTGACTTTTTTCATGCAGAAAATTTTTTTTTTCAAGATATTATGAGTTATTTTTTGAAAGATATTTTAAAATGACTCAAATGGAATTTTATTCATAATAAATTTTTTGTGGATCATATCGTTTTTAAAACCAATACATACAGTTACAGTGTTTTTTTCTTCATGAACTGGTTTTGTAATTTTTGCTGTAATAATCTTTCATTCTTTCCTTCGTCGATAACTTCCCGTCATTGTGAAAACGGAAACCATTTTTTTTTCATTCAAAATTGTTTTCCTTTCATGAACCGAGACCGAACTCATTCAAATGTCATCACAGCATAAATATTCTATCAGACGAGACAATTAAAATCTTAATAATTTGATGACTTATCAGCAACAATCCATCTTAATATCATCGGCACAGATAAGCGAATGCGGAACGTCTTCCTTGAGACATTCACCATTTTTATGATTTTATGCTGCTCATTTGCCTGCAGTTTTTTTTTTTGCATTCACTCAGTCATTGTCTGGGGGCTGTAATGCGGTAAAATAGTTCACTTGTATGTGGAGGGCACAGTTTATGTTTGATGCATTGAAACGCCAAGATTGGCATCTTTTTATTAGTATTTTACTTAAAGTTCTTTAATATCTGATCTTGATTTATGTTGATCCTCATTTAGATAAATAATTGCCTGCCTAGGTAAGTAGAAGCGATGTAAAAACAATCATTTAAGAAAATCAATGGAAATAATCTGCTGACAAGACGTTTACCTTCTTTTGTATGAAAGTGAATGCATTCTGGGGTTGAATTGCATTTCCTAATGGTTTTTTCTTTATTTTCATGTCGAATGTGTTTGTATACATTACTATTGAGTTCTGATGTTAAAAAAACATAAAGTAATTGGGAAACGGTTCTCTCAATTTCGAATTCGGTTTATTTTTAAAAATCGGGTTAAGGAAATTAGTGTTTTATATCCATTTAAATAAAAATACCATCACTATTTTATTATGTTTGATTATTAAGGACTGTTTTTTCTGATTTTTAATATTTGTTTTTTATAAAGGACTTTTTTTCATTTGGTTAATAAAAATGATTTTCACAACAAAAGTATTTAAAAGTCGCTTTTCGTACATAAATTTTTTTTAGGCAAGTAATCTTAGAACCTGTCCATAAATAGTTTACATTTTTAGGGAGTAGTTCTTCAATAGTGTACTAAAAGACGCAAAAAAGTTAAGCGAGGGGGTATTCCAAAAAGTCTGATATTCACGAAACATATTATTTGGTCAGCTGTTATTACCATTTTTTTTTTAAAATAGCCACTTTTTTTGTTATGTTACATTTAAAAAATTATTTTAAAATTTAAAAAAGTCCGTTAAAAGTTTTCAATTTGTAAATCGAAGGACAAAAATCTCAATCAACAGTTCTGTAAGCACATACATACCTGAAAGCATTCCATTTGAAAAGATATTTAATTACAAATTTCTCTTCACGAAAAGCGGATTGAACAAATTGACTGCGAATGAAATGTTGGATTGCGTGCTTTCACATTGCCAGTGAAATAAGTATTTCAGTTACAATTTACGATTTGAAACCTAAGAAATATGTAAGACAGATAATATTCCGATAAGGCATAAGTAAAACATGTCTTTAGGCAGAAATCAGCACTCAAGAGTGTTGAACTCCATGGGGCCAGGCCCTTTTTCCGTTTGCGTCTAGGCGGGGGGGCAAGAAGCCTAAATAGGTTCATATAGTTAGATACGTTTCAATTTGGCTTCACTCAGACCACACATTGATTGCCGATTGTAACGAAATGAATTTAAATTCTTGTCAAAATCTTCGCTATCCGTACTGCTTACCATGTTTGGGAATTTAGCCAATAATATGCTGTGGTGAGGAGTACAAAATTTGTAAGAAGTCTGACTGTACAGCCAATATGAATGGTAAACAGAACATCTAAGAAGGCATAATATTATATTAAGGAACGAAATTGAAATTTTACATGCAATCGAATAGGGCTTCCTGTTATTAATTTATTTATTCAGATGCCTAACCAACAGTTGAGAGGTCTGAAGTATTGCCCGCAATCACACAATCCGAGTAGACTGTTGCTACAAGCGAATATCCTTTCTTCAGGTTGAATTTGTACACAAACAAATACAAATTTGTGATTTAACTTGGCTGTCTTCCCAGCGAACAATTTATTCATTTTGAACAGATTTATATATGCGGGGCATGCATGATATCTACGAGTAGAACAGGTGGTTTATATTCACATTGATCATTGCGAAACACGTGCTAAATGTGATATTCTTCTGGTAGTCCTGTTTGTACATTAGTGGATATTCATCTATAATTATTCTATGTATACGTGATTTTTCTTATTAAAAAATTTGAAGGGAGAGTGAAGATTGTGAAAAAATTAAAATTTTGAGATTATTTTCTATCAGATAATTTACTATTTAAGAGATTTTGGAAAATTTTTGATAACTTTATGAAAGTTTTGTGATATTAAAAGTAATAAAAAAAAAAAAAAGAAACAAATTATCTAAAATAACTCGAGAACGGATTGAGCTAGCGACCTGAAATTGTTTGTAAATGAGTTTTAAGGCCTGTGTCCACATGGAAGTTTATTTGCAGAAGTCGCTTCCAGAAGAGATTTCTGGTGTCACTAGTTCTGGAAGTTCACTTGCAGTTAGTGTTTCCACGGGAAAAACTTCCAGAAGTCTCTGCTAGAAGCGACTTCTGCAAATAAACTTCCATGTGGACACAAGCCTTTACGAACATCGTAGTTTTCTATCAATTTTTGGAAAAATAACGTTAGCTATAACGGGTATCTCCAATACATTTAAAAAAAAAAGTTTTTTTTTGAAAATTTCTTGAAAACTGCGCTTTTGTGAAGAATTACATGTAGAAAAATTTAAATCATTTAAATTTCCCACATTTTTTTGCTTTAATGGTTTTTCGTATCTCTAATGGTTTGAAAAAAATCGGGTTTTTGAAAATTTGTCGGAAACTAGGCCCCTTTGAGGATAAATGTTTTTAACTAAATTCCAAGAAAATAATTTTTTTTTACATTTTTCCTTCAACGATTTTTACGCATCTTTAACGGTTCATGGGATATTTGAAAAAAAAAATATTATTTTTCACATATTTTTTTCGAAACTATATTTTCTTGAATCGTGCTTGGACCCAAGTGACAATTTGAGGTTACATTCCTGTTAAGAAACGTATTTGAAACCATGGTAACAAAACGTTTCAGAAAGAAGCTAGTTTCAAAATAACCGTTTTTGGCGGGTTTATTTGGAAATCATCTAAAATGTAACCAAAATGTCACCTAAATTGAAGGTAACCAAAATGTCACCTAAATGATTTTTTTGTAACCACGGTTACAAATTGTTTCTTGGAAATGTTTAAAAAATCTGAATCTTCTTCCTCCATTCACAAAGATTTAGAGATTTAAAAAAAAATATTGATAAATTCGGGACAAAAGTTTAGTTTCCCGCACACCAAGGCAACATACCAAAGCTCAAGATTGTCCTGGCTAATCTGAGACTTAAATAACTTTTCTGACAATTTGTAAAATGACTAGTAGGGTGCATAGACTAACAAGATAATGGTGTAATGTACCATATAAAAATGGAAACTATAAGGGTATTCACAGTCCTCTTTTAAATTGAGAGTAATTTTACCGCTCGGTAATTCAGTCAAATTTAACAGATTTTTACCGAGACGGTAATTTGGTTCATGTAAAAATGAATTACCGGATTCGGTAATTGTAGACATGCCTTGAGTCGTGTTTTCCGGCCCGGTTATTCGGTATCAAGAATCAACCGCGGGTGGCGCTAGTAATGTTTTTAGTTGTCAAATTTTCTCGCTGGTTATCTCATCGGACTGCAAATCTTTTCAATTTTGTAAGCCGTTGCCACAATAGAAATTCAAAAGAATACATCAAACATGGATTTAAAGGTATGTGACATATTTTACAATCAAATTCGCAGTTCATGATTTGGTCACGTATCCAATAAAAGCGCTGTTCTCAAATCTGTGCTGTGGGATGTTCACAGCAGAATATTTTCAGTCTTTTAATATTACCGAAAACACCGAATACCCAAAATTAAAAGAGGACTGTGAATACCCTTTATATAATCTTGTTTGTTAAAGTCCTATATTTTTAAACAATATAGAGAATTTTTCATAATTTCTTTTTGGAAAAATAGAAGACGTTTGGAATGAATAAAATATTTTATACATTATGGGTAGAATTCAGTGATCGAAAATTTTTCTTCAGAGATTATTATATTTTTATACCTTCAGAATAATTGAAGACAAATTTATATTGAGGTTAAATAAAAGAATTTCTTCGGCAAAATCTTTTAAGAACCATAATTTCATCAAGTGACTTTAATTCGTCTTCGTGATTTCATGTTTCTGTCAAAAATCCAAGTAAAAAGTGTTCTAATGACTATTTAAAAGTCCACAGAAGACCCGAAGCGACGATTATTCTTTCTTACCTAATGTACCTGATAGAAACGTTTAACCTTTTTTTGGAAATTGTTGATAATTCGTTTAGAGCTAAGATTTAGTGACTTGCGTCCAGGCATCGTGTTTTGCCAATCGTTGTCAGCTAAATAATCTGTTATAAAGCACATCTCACGTAAATTACCACCGATGCTGTCCATAAATTTTCCAATCTAGCAACGGAAAGACATTCAGAAAAAAAAACTATTTGGCGGAATTTTATCTTATCGGCGATTTATTTTTGTTTTGATATTTCTTGACTTTTGAGAAACTGTTACAATGCTGGTCTGGAAATTGTTTGGAATTTGCCGCTGTACATACCTGGAGACCTAGAGGATGAAGAAGAGATTACCTGAATCTATTCTTTATAAAAGAAATCACAAATCCACCAAATGTTTTTCGGTCACTGTGCTGTAATCCGTTGACTGTGGTTGATATCTAAACAGCTTCACTTTGACTAGAGTGTACGTAATAATAATAACATAATACGAGTATTATATCACGATTTCATTTTATCCAATTTAATGAAGAGTTACTTGCCCTTGCCAATGTTGTCTACTTCGTATAGTTTGGCTAGCATAGATACTTTAGATACTTTAGCTGTGGCTCTACTATAAAGTAGATACTGTCCTCCTTTTGTCTATATGGATAAAACATAGTTAAAAATCCTTATATATTGAAGTTTGTCTAAATTGCTATTTTCATGCATAGTATAAATATAAATACTTAAGGTTAGTTATAAGTATCCATCGAGAATGCCACAAGAGCTTCATTATAACAATCTAATTAGGTAGGCTAACTCGTGATGTTGTTGTGTTTGGTCTTGTACGATTCCCTTGTTGTTTCACTAATGTCTCTGGAGTTGTACGAGGACGACGACGACTATGGGTACGATGACGGCGACAATGTGAATTCGAACTGATTCGTGGGCCAATACGGTTGTATATATAATTCTAACCCTTGTTGTACACTGTTATATAAGTCATTTGATCGCATGCCAATGTCAAATATTGGGAAGTCTACGAGATGGCAAAGTTTAAACTTTAACTACTGATAAACACAACCCATGATGGGTTGCGATATCCTCACAGTGGAACCCGGAATGAGTTGGACGCATTAACTGTTAAATGCTTTTTTTTGTCGAAGTATTGTATAAGTTTTAGGGAAAAATCCTTGATCTGCTGTGCAGTTACGAGGGTTTGGACTTATCCGATACTCTTTTAACAGAAAACAATGCGGTACCGTTTTTACTGCATGAAATTGTGCACGTATCAGGGACCCCTTATTGAAAAAAATTGTTTTCCAGGATTGTGAGACCAGAATATAATTGCACTATTTTATAATTTTCTAGAAAAAGATACAGACACAATGTCAAGAAAACAGAACCAAATAAAGTGTTCAAAATTAAAATGAAAAAACACTTGTGCACTTATCCGAGGAAATACATATAACGGGGAGACTGAATTATTTTTCGTGGAGTAATATGGTTTTTTTTCTTAAGCGGGTTGTACTTAAGCATTAAAAATTGTATGGAATTCATGAAAATTTTCACGGCGTCGGAGTTACTAATGCACTTAAAAGGGTTGTGCAGTTACCCGGGGGTCACTGTTTACATGTACATATTGTGTTCGACTGGTTTTTCGGTTTCAGATAAAAGTGTATAAGAATTCTTAGCGCGAGTAAAAATTAAACAAAATTTGATTGATTTTTCACATTTATTGTACCATTTGTATCGAACATCGAACCAATCGTAGGAGAGAAAAATTAATTACACCAGAATGTTTGATATGACAAAAGATTTTGATTTCCGCATGTCCGTCCGTCTGTCTGTCCGTCTGTAGGTCCGTCTGTTTTTCTGTCTTTATGTCTGTCCATCCGTGAACACCATAACTCTCGAAAGGATTGAGGTAGAGACTTGAAAATTCTTACAGTTGCGTTTCTCGCAAATAGAAATGCCAAGTTCTTCAACGCGCAAAATGGGATCACTCCTTGCCCCCTCCCCTATACAAACAAAACAGTTTCTTTTGCAATTTTCTCGAAAACGGAAAACCATATTGAAAAATTTGTCGAGGTCAAATGTGTTTAGAACATAATTTTACATACCCGTTCCATACATGAAAATCCAATCGAACCACTTCTTTCCCTTTTTCCTACACTAATAAAATAAAAATTTTGTCTATCATCATATAAAGTATTTGCAATTGGCCCCTGGCAATTGTAGTTTTTCTTATGAGTTGTTTTTTAAGTTATTGAACGAGCAAAATCGGAAGTTATTGTACGCGCTAAATGGTGTGGAATTTTTTTAAAGGTAAACTCTTTTCAGAATATGATTTTCTTCCATCAAAATTGAATATGACCACTCCTTCCCGCCTCCCACATACATATGATTTTTTTTTTCAATAAAAATTTAGTTTTTAGTCAAAATACGGTCATTTTATATATTTACTAGCTTGCATATCCGTCGTCGCCGGGTTAAGTTTTTTCAATTTTTTTTTTGTGGGTCTATGTTGGAGCTAAACTTCAGGCCAATCGGTTCGGTAGTTTCCCCGCGAAAGGGTAACATAGACGAAGAGCTAAGTTTCGAGATCACTTTATCCCCTCCCCTAACTCCCCCACCTCTCGGGCTACTTTTTAATGGGTCTATGTTGGGGCCGGACCCCCGACGAACATCTATGCCAAATTTCAGGCCAATCGGTTCAGTAGTTTCTCCGCGAAAGAGTAACATAGCGCAAAAACTAAGTTTCGAAATCACTTTACCCCCTCCCCTGACTCCTCCCACTCCTCACGCTACTTTTCCGTATGCCTATGTTGGAACCAGAATTACCACAGACACTCATGCCAAATTTCAAGCCAATCGGTTCAGCCGTTTTTGCGTGAAAGAGGAACAGACAGACAGACAGACAGACAGACAGACAGACAGACACCAACTCATTTTTATATATTAGTATATTAGTATGATTAGTATGATATTATTATGATATAAAATATTTGACGATTGCCCTCATGCGATTGTAGTTTTCTTATGTTTGTTATATGATACGTATCTGTCACTACATTAGATACACTTCTAGTGGCAGAGACGTGCCCTATACCAATGATGCTAGTAAAGAAACTCTCATCTACTAGCGGGAAAGCTTTTAATAAGCATGATCTAAATTGGCTCTATTTGATCATGGGGCAAATATATAGCAGTTTCTCTGTATATAAAAATCCGCAAAACAGTATCAGTAGGGAGACGATTTGGAGGAATTTCAAAACGTGGTTGATCAGGGGGGGGGGGGGCATCTACTAGCCATTATCATCCTGGAGTCTTTTTATTCGAGTTTCTTTCCGGGCGATCTTCATGATCATGGCCAAAATCATTATCCATCCCTATGCGGTTAGCATTTCGCAAATTAGATCGAATCGCCTGATTCTCTCCGATCGATCTGGTTTCGGCACTACGTATGTCTTTACTTTGATTTAATTTCTGTTCATTAGATCAAATGGCAATTAATGAGAATTTAACCCGGGAGGTTGATTCTATTGATGGGACCAAAGTAAAATCAATTCATTCCCGGGGAATTTTGCATATAGATTGGCATTTGCATATTAAAGGTTCACGTTTTTCAATTGTTCTAGAATAGCACACTATTTTATTCACATTTTTGTTTGTTTTCATCAGCGTGATATCGTTTCAATCGATGAGGATGATGTAATTGGACGCAATTCAATGCCTGTCTGACTGCCTGATTGCCTTTTCTATCCGAAACCATCGCATTTCGAGCCATCCAAACTAACTCGCTTTGTACTGGGTAGAACAAACTTCCCATCCACATTTATATATGTATGTTGTCATTCCATATATGAAGCAACGTAAGCCTCAAACTACCACTGCATATGTTCAATGGAAATTTAAATCTTTGCCTTAATTTTAATTAAAACCAATTGCCAAATGCCCATTCAATTCATTGCCTAATATGAGTTAAATTATTCCGCGGGAGGTAATTGCCGGGCATTTTACACAGTCGATCATCCTATTGTGCTCGTTAATTTGAAATTGTGAAAAAAAAATAATAATAATACGATAATAAAAAAAAATATATTCATTTACACATTTCTTTTTGCTTATGGAATATTGATTGATTTCTATTCAAATGTTAAATTAAAAAATTTCAATTTTTTCCCTGAATATAATATGACCGTGTATGCGAGATTTTCGGAAAAAGTTGTTTCTTAAGTCGCCCCATTGGGCGCCATTCTTATAGCAAAAATTTTTAAATTAGAATTAAGTTCATTCCTCCATGTCATACTGAGCTTATTCTTGTGAATTATTTTATTATTATAATTGCTCATGGTTCAATTAAGGTCATTTAAGAGAAGCGTAGAAGTTTTCCTCACAAATTTATGTTTGATGTGAGGTTCAATGACATATCAATACGAGGTCGCTACCAATGGTGTAATAATTTTGATAAAAAGCTCAAAAATTTTAACAATATGACGTAATCAAAATAAAGTTAATTGATTGTGAGACTTCCGGTAGTTATTAAAAAATTGATGTGAATTTAAAAATTGATATCATTTATGGATTTTTGTTTCTTGTGGCGAAAGTAAAGTAAATTTTATTCTAAATTCTTTTATTTTCCTTGTAAACGTAAACAAAAAATATAAGAAAAACTAAAATTGTCAGGGGGAAATCGTTAGATACTCTGTATATTCTCAGATACTCTGAGGGCAGATCAAATTTTGATGAAGAAAAAAATCCATTTGTAAAATCATATTTAAAACTTTATAAATTGTTCAATACGACTAACCATTTTCGAGAAAATTGTGAAAAACATTTTCGTCAAAAGGAAAAAATAGGGACAGTTGCTTTTTCGTTTGTATGGGGGAGAGGGGAAGAGAAGGTCCGAATTTATTTCGGCGGTTTTGTATGAAAAATTCGAGTTCGGCGGTGTTTCAGGAATAAATTTCAGAATTTTGTGTTGTGGTGTAAACGGCTATGCAACATGAATTTAGTGTCGAAGAATAAAATTCGGGGAATAAAGTGTCAGGTGTTAACGGCGCCTGGAATCCTTCGACCCAATTTTTCCGCTAATAAAGACACAAACCGTTTTTTTTTATATTGCATAATTTAGTTCAGATCTGTAATGACGGTTGACTTCTGTTGAGAAGAATTGAAAAAAATTCTCTAAATGTTATATTTTGTCGTAATAAAGACCGATATGGCAGTACGTATCTTTTTGATTTTAGGTCTAAAGAAGTGAATTATTCGTTCTTTCGATAAAAAAAATTCGTAACTTCTTATACTCTCATATTTATTATCAGGAAGATGTCTCACACATGAAATGGCAAATTTCTCAGCCACTTAAACTTCTTAGATCCGGAAATCCATAAAGATACGTAAATGTGGAATTACGCTTAAGTTAAATTCGTCCAACATTGCGTTTATGTCACGTACCACGATATATGTCTTATTTAGATGTTGAATAATGTCTTTCGAGGGGAAAACACTCGAAAATAAAATATTTAATAAATCACCCCCCTTTTACTATTCGGTGGTAAAGAATGTGCGGTCATTTCTTATCATTGCTTACACATTTGAGTAAAAAGCGAATCCTCCCCGAGATTTAGTTTTAGAGTCAAATTGGCCGACCAAAAAGCAGGAATGAATCGGGAATGAAAATCAAAGTGTGAGTCATGGACTGAAAACTCACGCAATAAATCTTTACTTAGATGACGTAACAATTAGTAATAAATTAACCAAAAAGCAAATCCCTGAAGACAATTTGGCCTGTTTGCACGAGCATTAATCCTTAGTTAGTAATCGGGGGAGGCCCGATACCGAGACCAGGACAGATCCTCTCCAATTTTACATTAAGCCGAATTTCAGAATTCTACTGGTTTGGTTAGCAAAACGATGGCAATATTGTGGGGACAGGGGATTAGATTTAAAATACCCTACACACTCCATCCACATTGCGTTGGTTCAGTCGTCATGAACAAAACTGCAATAAATTTAATTTGCAGGCAAATCAGCGCATGATCAATGCATCCCATTTGCATATTTTAATTAAAGCCCACAGCTAGAATGGGAGCGATTCCAAAGAACCCAGAACGAAGACCGACACACAGAGTTATCATCATCCAGAGTTGTCAGGTAGAGCCAAGGAATATATAGCCCCGGAAGCAGCCAAATCTCAGGGTAATAGACAGACATCAGCTCAGGTTTGGCCATAGCCTTGGATCTCAAAACCTCAGCATTAGGTTTAGTGTTAGACTCGACTAACTTAGATGGAGATATGATTTCGGGGAGAAATTTTCATATACTAAAATAGTATTAGCGGAATGGAAAAAATAGCGACAGTTACGGCTCTGTTAGAGACTTACTCCCTCATGGGATCAGCTGTCGTCTTCTTGTTTAATCGTAGATGGTATCCGCATAGCATGCCCCCCAGCCTTAGCCCGCTGCCGTTTGGTAGATTAAATTAAGATTAGGATTATATCAGGATATTCCCCAACGATTCGACTTGACTTGACTTGACTTGGTACGCGTACTCTTGGTATCAACGTTTGGTACGTAAATTTGGTAATTGGCGGGGATTTGTTTTTGATAGTCCTTGGGGTGTGTGAAACATGTGCAGCTCCCGGGTATATCCGTAGCACAAAATGCGGTTTAGTCTTTAAACAAAAAATGATTAATATACTCACTTGTTGCTGGAGGGTGAATATGATTACTTAGTCTTTTCTAGCAGGTCATAGGATATATCAGTAGCAACAGCAAGAGTAATAGCAACCAAGGGAGGTATATGTGGATACAAAAAAAAAATGAAGAAAAGCCATCAAAGTTTTTATTTTCGTCTATTTTCAAAAGAGCCCTTGTAATTCTCCTGTAAGTGAAGTTATTTTGATTAAAAAGTCCTTTTTTTATCGATAGACAAATCCATGAATTTAGCTCAAGGCGTGTAGCAACAGAAGCGTATGAAACGTCAATAAGTTATGTTTAAAAAATTTAATACCCGGATAAAAGTCATTGGGGAAATTGGAAAAACAGTCCTTATTTATTTATAAAAAAATATTATTTTAAATATGGATCTGTAGAAGTCCCTACGAAAAAAATCTTTTAAGTATCTAATAGTTGCGAAGTGAGAATATTTTAAAATAAAATTCTGAGAACAGTGCTTTTATGAGTTTGGATTTTTCTAGAAGTTTTCAAATTTTTCAGATGGTATTTATGTATTTACGAAAAAATTGTATTGTATTTACCAACAAAAAGTTTTGATTTTCAAACAAGTAAAATAATAAAATACTGCATAGGAAAATATTTTGGATTTTTTTTGGTAGGTGTTAGGAATAAAATTTACAAAA
This sequence comes from Chrysopilus asiliformis, assembly GCA_964034945.1. NCBI lineage: Eukaryota > Metazoa > Arthropoda > Insecta > Diptera > Rhagionidae > Chrysopilus > Chrysopilus asiliformis. The sequence continues at coordinate 100,023,763 of OZ035962.1, forward strand.
AAAGGTGTGGCAGGCTTTGCGACGGGGCATGGCCTGAAATGATGAAGACTAAAAATTAGTGTGACGTACCTTCTGTATAAAACATAAGAAACGTTAACGGACCTGAAACCCATGAAAACCAGTATTTCAACGAGCATCGAAGTAGCTTAAAAAGAAGCTCCGATATTACACATGTTTACCAAGGTAGTGCGCGCCAGCGTTATGATCTTCCGTTCAACCCTTTCGCGCCTAATGGGATAATATGTCCCAAAAAATTTGTATCATACCAATTTAGCATACGGTATTTTGTTAGAATCTCTTAAAAACTGTTACAATTTTTTGTGTATATCGCTCATAATTAGTTTCATGGTTCATGTGTTGTAGTAAAAAAAAATGGATATACTTTGAGTATTTTTTTCTGTAATTTAGCGGTGAAAATTGTGAAAAAATAGCAACAGTTTGCTCTAGTTTTTCTCCTTATTTTAGGCTCAATAATCCAATTAAAACTTAAAATTAGGCGAAAAAAGGCTGAACAGTTTTCCGGTGCGAAAGGCTTAAATAATCACAACTACAAGAAATATTTTTTTACCCGTATGGTGAAACCAAAGGGTATATTAGATTTGCCTTACCGTTTGTAACGCCAAGATCCCGTCATCACACAAAAAAATGAATTACACCAGTGTGTTTAGAATGATAAAAAAAGTTGAATTTAGCATGTCCGTCCGTGCGTCCGTCTGTCCGTCCGTCTGTCCGTCCGTCTGTCCGTCCGTCTGTCCGTCTGTCCGTCTGTGGCGCGGATTGCGGGCGCACGGATTGAGCTTAAGAATTGAAATTTTGCACAGATCCGTTTTTCGTAAAATGTGAGGCTAAGTTCGTTAATGGACGAAAATGAACCATAAGAACGAAAACGATTTTTGCGAATATCTTAAAAACGGTGCATGTTATCAAAAAAGTGCAAGAACAAAAGTTATTTAGAATATGATTCTACATAAAACTACCATACATCAAAATCCGATTGGAATAAATTTTAAAAAATCTTATTGGAAAATTTGACTTCAAAGTGGAATTTTGATACAACTGTTCGCTGTTCACTTAAATCACCATACGGGTTTTTGAATAATTGCCAGATTGGCAATTATAGCTTTTGTTATGTTTATGTTTTATTTTTGTGAAAAGCAAATTGAAAATATGTCAAATAATTCATAATATTTTAGAACCATTTTTTTTAGATTTTGGTCTTATAGTTTCGAAGGTCTTAAGCAGAGGAAAATAATCCCAAACAACCGGGCCATATTTCATTTAGGTATCACTGTTTTTTTTTCAATAAATAAGAGAGAAAAATATTTAGCTTATTTATACAATAATCACCTTTCCGGTGAATTGCAGTCAATTAGGCACCTATAAGTAGTTCTATAAATCAGTATGCGCTGGCTGCCTCAAAGCGGATCCCCCAAACGAATACCTTGACTATGTGAGCCTCACTTTCGGATTTTGAGGTAAGATTTTCCTTGTTATACACTTTAGATGAAATTTATAGGAGAATGGAGGAAAATTGCAGCCACTCATCCCAATCAGCACAAATCGAACTCATAAATAATCGGATGCCAATGAGGGAAATGCATCGGTGTAAATCTGACGATGAGTTCTATGGTCTTCTGCCTCATATTTTATTCGTAGTTGGTTCGTATGGCATCAATTGGAATCGTAATCGAAATCCAAATGTTTTGGCCACATATTCTCCACACGACTAGATGCGAATGGATTAGGCAAGGAGGGGCAGGGAATAGAATAATACTCCAATGATTCAATTGTATTTCCCATTTGATTTTGTCCCCAGCAGGTTGTATTATATCCCTTTGATACCAGTAGATGTGGCCACATATCCCTGAATCTAACCTAATATCGATGGGGGACCTCTGCAAATGTAGAGCTGGGGAATCGTAGAAGGGGCGAAGGATGAAGACAGTTCGATTCGTTGGCGAACGATAAACACGAAATAAATCAAAACGTCACTTTGGCAATTACCACGCAAAGATCCCAAGCTATCCGTTGGATTCTGAGACTGGGTATCGGTCGGCCACTTCGATCAGCATCCTGTCTGCTTTTTTTCTCCTCCGGGAACTTGTCGGACGGAAGTCGAAGCAGTGGAAGGGGATCTGTCGGTGATGGTTTGCAGTTGCAGACGAAATTACCGTCTTGAGTGAAGCGGCAGAGGTTCTTTCGGATCTCGCGCTCATCTTTGAAGATTCTGTGCTGGCTGGATAGGAAGAACGGACCGATGATGACGGCGACGTTGGCGATGGCGGATGGCCGATTGAACTTGAACACCCAGAGTTGGCCAACATCGGCTTTTGCTCGATTATGCGCTCAATCAGAGTTACTTCAATGATTGTGCCATTTCTTAGCTTTAATTGCGCAATTTATGACACTTGAAGTCAAATCGAGGAAAACATGTCGATTATCGAAAGGAGCAATAAGAAAAATTACAATTTCCACGTCAGATGCGATTAAGTGCCGATTTAATCGGATCCAATTTGGACATACAGACGATTTATTTCCAGGGATCATTTGGCTAAGTGGAAAAATAGCTAAATTGAGTACTTGATTTTGGTGTGATTTCTTGCAGGATGCATTTTTTGATAACTTAGATATGAAATTATTGGCATAATTTTGAAATTAAAAATCTGGTATTGTTTTCTTTTTATTACTTTGTTATCTGAATTAAAATAATGACCAAATTATTTCAGTTTTCATATTAGAAACTTATTTGCAGTTTTATAAAAGCATCGGCGATCACCTTCTACGGCTTTGGTTGTAAAATTATGTGGCTATGGTAGGGTTTCCATTCGTCCTCTTTTTCCCGGACACCGTCAACTTTTTAGTGTCGTCCGGGGAAGGGGGTTTTGATTAAGTTCAGGGTTTTTAATGCGTTTGGGGAATTTCGAGGCAATTAAGGGTATATTTCAATTTAGGGATATATTTGTCCTCGAATAGTCAAAATCTTCGCCTGCGGCGCATTTCTAAATTCTAAAAATTCTAACTATGGCGCGTGTTTTTTATTAAGTCCGTTTGCCTGCTGCGTATTTATTTTTTGTGTGCAAAACATGTTTTAGTTTATAAAAATGTTTCATAGTCAATGTAAACAGAGGAAAAAAGGAATAGTAACAAATGGCTCTTTCTTGCGTTTATTATTATAAAATAAATGATTTTAACGGTTGACCTTGAGTCATTTTTATACCCGTATGGTGAAACCAAAGGGTATATTAACTTTGCCTTACCGTTTGTAACGCCAAGATCCCGTCATCGCACAAAAAAATTAATTACACCAGTGTGTTTAGAATGATGAAAAAAAGTTGAATTTAGCATGTCCGTCCGTCTGTCTGTCCGTCCGTCTGTCTGTCTGTCTGTCTGTCTGTCCGTCTGTCTGTCTGTGGCGCGGATTGCGGGCGCACGGATTGAGCTAGAGACTTGAAATTTTGCACAGATCCGTTTTTCGTAAAATGTGAGGCTAAGTTCGTTAATGGGCAAAAATGGACCATTAGGGAGGGTACCCCCCATACGAATGAAATCGTTTTTTGTGAATATCTCGAAAACGGTGCATCTTATCAAAAAAGTGCAAGAACAAAAGTTATTTAGGATATGATTCTACATAAAACTCCCATACATCAAAATCCGATTGGAATAAATTTAAAAAAATCTTATTGGAAAGTTTGACTTCAAAGTGGAATTTTGATACAACTGTTCGCTGTTCACTTAAATCACCATACGGGTTTTCAATAATTGCCAGATTGGCAATTATAGCTTTTATTATGTTTTTACTTTCCTCTGATGTGGAGTGGAACATGATTTTTCTTAGGATCTCACCTTGACTTATCTTTCATTAAAAAATCACATGAATAAAGTTTTTCTTATTAAATAGTTCCTCGTCATTGATTATTTCATTATATTGCTTTAGGTACTTTAAATTAGAAAGACACTAAGTGCAGCGTCTCAGAAACTAAATTTATGAAAAGTTAAAAATCTGATAGAATCCGTAAAGAACGTAAGGACCTTTTAAATATCAATTTCAAGCAATATTTCCAATCTTATTTTATACATTTGAACATTCCTCCAAGTTTCTGGAATATTGTGCAGGTACTCAGACTTGAATGCATGAAATCAGAAAACCTTTCGATAAGAGTTTATAGAAATCTTCTCGATTTTTGCATCAATGCATTGAGTTGGAAGAAACTACTCCCAGTTGGTATATCACATAACCCACACCCATTTCTCGGTTTTTTTTCCGAGTAATACCGCCATAGGTCTCATATATGCAGATTTAGTTGAAAATCAATTGAAGAAGTTCCAACTTGACTACTCCTGGTAGGGTGATGGCAAATAGATTTCATCCGATATGAGTTTATTGAAAATAACTTCTGTTAGAAATCCCTTTCCAGTGGGAGAAGTTCCACAATATTTATACTGGTCTCTGCTATGTATTCTCATAAAAGAACACATTATGCGATTGACGATATTGTTGAAAATTGAAATGAAGCAAAGTGTACCAGGAAATATGCAATATATTCCTTTATTTTTTCATGGTCCAAGAATTTTTGTAAAGTTTTTTTTTTAGAATTTTGAACAGCGTTGATGGTTGATCGAATTTGTCGAGAAATAGGCAAAATTTCTTGTTTTAACGCAATTACTGTATCTGTTTTGAATGAATATATATTTCCATATATTTCCAAACTCGAAATCCTGAGGGAGACCTCAGCAGTACTGAATGTTTCTTGAGGAATTGATTTGAACTTCTTGATTTTATACGTCAAAAGCAATGAACAACAAAAATTGCGCCGAGTATGTGGGTTGCTACTGGTTGTTGTTTATGATTTGTAATTTGCATGTTCCATTGGGGAACTATGCTGAGGTTTTTCACACAATGATTTCTGTGATATTCCAGAGGAAACCGATTCCCGACGTTTCGTCGCTATAAAAAAGTCAAAATGTGATTTCTGAGAAATTTAAATAATTCCTTGTGTCACGTGAAAACAAGATTGAATATCACATTAGGTAAACACGAGTTCGTTTACTGATGACAAAATTTTGTTCGCTTGAAAATAATCGCATAAAGATTTTTTCAACTGGTATTTTTTACTTACTTGTATTGCAGATGCTTCCTGTGGTATTTTTAATTTTTAATGTTATTCAAAAGAATGCAAAGCGATAGTGCAAACATTCTTTTTTGGTGAAATTAAAAATCTTTAAATATCAGATTTTTTTATTTCGACTAATTTTTTGTGAGCAGGGTTAGATTTATTAAACTTTTCGGCCCCCTTTCCCCTCGGCACACTTTTCACTATTTTTTGTGTGAAGCTTATATCTTCGTCACACTATCGCGGACCCTCCTCCCTCCTAAAATTGGAAATTATGGGTAGACCCTGGGGCGAACAAACGAACAGAAAAATTAAATATTCTTCTCAATTCGTCTAATATTCAGTTGAAAGTAAAACAAAAACAGTTTTTTTCATAACTATGACAAAAATTTCACTTTTTAAATTTAGCGCCGTTTGCTTTTTAAATTTGGCGCCACTCTGCCCGATTTTCGGTATAACTTTTCGATTCAATATGCGAAGGAAATTAAATACATTTTTCTCTGGCCGACTTCTCGCTCAGTTTTCATGCCCTATCTCTTCTCTACAGATAAGTCTTTCTATTTCTCACATTTATACAATTTTAAAATCAAGTCAATATAGGTGTGATAGGGCTTTTAGGTGTGATAGGGCTTTTAGGTGTGATAGGGCTTTTAGGTGTGATAGGGCTTTTAGGTGTGATAGGGCTTTTAGGTGTGATAGGGCTTTTAGGTGTGATAGGGCTTTTAGGTGTGATAGAGCTTCAAAAAAAGTTGCGCTTTAGAAGAGTTTCACTGTAGAAGAATTAAAAAAAATTTAATTTCCATGTGCCCCGCAGGCATGCATTTCGAATTTGATCATTTATGCGAATTCGGAATGCTCACCAGGTACCCGACTCGAAAGCGGTTGGCTGAATTAAATGCAACATTTTGCGATATTTTAATTCCTTGAGAGGATTTTAGCCAACATTGAAGTAGAGTAGAAAAACGTCGCTATATCTTTGTGGTAAATTAACTGGTAAAAATTTATTCAAATAACGCCGACAATCTAACATCTATCTGTAGGTACTCGGAAGAATTAAAATTGATATAAGAAAATTCAACTATGAAAACCATGGGACGAGAATTCGTGAGAACAACCAATTTGTACAAGCTTCATGAGGTTATGACATATTTATCGTATGTTGAGTGAATTATACTCTTATATATGTAAAACGTTATTATGTCCTTTTAAATATCGCATATCCATTCATGGTGTGTACTTGAAAGGGCAATTTTCTAGGCAAAGCAAGCCATATGGCATAAAAAATGACATCATTTAATACCATTTCTCAGAAATTTTAATTAAATTGACCAGCAGAGATATGGTGTTAGTCGCTCAAATCAACTGCAGGCCTGTGGAATATAAAATTGTGAGGGTGGAGAAAGTTACAGAATTTTAGCATATAAATCAGGGTAACTACAATTGGATTCTGGATTGTATAGTCATGTGCATTTTTTTTACAGATCTTTTAATTTATTTATGAAATTTAAAGAAGTGTGATGTATTTTCAGCCCTTACAACAAGTTATAATTTCCTTTGTTATTACTGTTATCGTCCTTATAATAATTGGCTCCAACTGAATTAAGATGTATTGAAAAGATATGAAGAATCACTATTAATTTTAGGATTTTTTTTTAAATCAACCGTTTTCAAGGGAAATACTTTTTGCGGGAAAGAGGAAAAAGTTGTCAGATTATCTTTTGATGTATACACAAGAGTTATGTAAAATATAATTTTAAACATATCCGATTTTAGTAATTTTTTCGATAGAGCGCATCGTTTTGGCAAGAATCGCTGAAAATTGGTTCAGTTTTTTGAGAGATGAATAGACTCATGCAGTCTTTCATGGCTGGCCTCTAGTATTCATACGGTAAACACCTCTATACCATACAAAAAGGCTGTAATTCTTGTGTGATTGGATCTATCTAAAAAAAATATTTTGGCGACCGTTTTTGGAAACAACATTTTTTTCCAAGCAAAACTTTTTTTTTTAAATACCATCGGATAGAATTGGAGGCCACTGCTACATGGCTGTGACTTAAATTGCGAAGAAGCATGTCAACCGCCAGCGACGCGGTCGACTTAAATCCAAAATGCAGTTTTTGTGATGGTGCTTTAAAAATTAAATATTATTGTCATTTTCAAAATTTTGTGGTAACGATCGTTTTGTAAACCAACAGAACTTGAAATCAACTTGCAATCGAATTGGAACATAAACTTAAGAAAAACTGCAATTGTCAGGGGTTCATTGTCAAACTATAAGGACAAACAGACAATATTTTGGACAGACAATATTTTTATTTAAAAAATCTAATTTTATGAGAGAGAGGGGAAAAGTTCTGTTCCGATTGGATTCTGATGTATGGATTGATTATATAAAATCATGTTCTAATCATATTTCGTCTTACAAAAAACTGCAATTTTGTTCGTTCAAGAACTTAGCCTTGTTAATTACTGGAAAAGCAGCCGTAAACAATTTCAAGTCTCTGGTTTAAACCATTCGAAAGTTATGGTATTCACGGACAGACGGAGAGACGGAGAGACCGACGGACGGACATGCGGAAATCAAAATCTTTTGTTAATCCAAACACCCTGGTGTAGTTTATTTTTGTGTCCGATTATTAGTTTGATGGGTTATAAACGGTATACTAAATCTAATATACTACTAAATATAAGATTTTAATATAGAGAATAAAAATCTTTAAGAAAAAGTGGATTTCATGCACTACACATATTTCGTTGTTGGTAGCTATTAAAAAGCTTAGCAAGAAAACTTGTTTGAAAAATGATTTAAACGCCATATTGGCATGTTAGAAATCAAACGAACAGGAAAATCTCATTTTTCTACGAAATCAAGTTTCAAATCCCATTCGAACAGTCTTTGACCCTTCTAGGAAATGCAAATCTATACGATTGCTGCACGTGGCTGAGGGATATTACTTCTGGTGATGGTTTGGAACTTATATAAAGTAAATCCCTAAAAGTACTGCTTTATACTCGCGTCACTGGAAGAGTAACCAGTAGCTAACAAAATCATTGGGTAAAAAGATCAGTAAAGTAGCAACTTGTGAACTAAGGTTAGTTACGTGGAACGTGGCGCAATTTATATGAAAATCTATTCAATGTCGAGACTGTGACCGTGTGATGGAGACCTAACCGACTTTCAAATTACCACCTACTTTTTATTTGACAAAAACAAACTGTTTGTGGTCTTAGGAGGAAAGCTTGGAAAATCGTTTTCACAGGAATAAATTTAATTAATTTAACATACAAATCCTTCGCATAACATTTTATTTTATTGGAATAAAGTCAACTAGCATCACTTGTAGCAAAATACATATACTTCGGATGATCCCAAAGAACAAAATTCACTTATTGTGTTTGGTACAATTTGAATGTTGATTTCTCGTCCTCGTAGAAGTGCTTGTTCACTTCATGTACAAAATAGGCTTGTGTGAATATCTAAAACACTAATGTGGAATGTTTGCCGTAACGAGGCAACTATCCTGGACATGTTGTGATGTTTCTAAATACAACAAATACTTGCCTCTCAAGAGAACAAGAAAATGTTGTGTAGACCTTTAGCAACATGAATCCATCATTGGGATGCGCCCTCCCATGAGCATACAGGAAGGCCAAGGTTGAGCAAACCACACTCTGAGAAGGCGGATGGATTCAATGCTTTTTATTTCGGCATACGTTACTAATTTATAGGTTTTTCCATATGAGCGGTGCAACATCGAACCCGTTCAGGTGAAATAACAACATGACAAGGTGTGGGCGGTTGGCCAGACAAGAGGTACAAAGTGGTTAACTGCGATTCCCTTAATTAAGTTGCAATAATAAACGCCACCAACGCGCAATTTCGTTTTGCCCATCGTATATATATATTTCGGCCAAGCCAGCCCAAATGCAACGACTGAAAACCAAGCAAGTTGCGCCGGCCAGAGCAATCGTGAGATGTCATGTTATTTGAGAACATACAAGAACAGATCTCCCCTTAAATGTTGATGTTAAATGCAAATTGCTATTAGGCCCAACATAAGGTGATTGTAATGAATTGACCACATATCTCCTACTTCCACTTAAGACATATTCCTTCACAAAAATTCAAAACCAAACAGGCGAACCGAATTTAGTGGGAAGTCGAGATATCACGTAATTTTAAAGAAAAAAAAAAGCATTTGAAAAAAATAAAAACTGCAAATCTCTATGTTTTTAAAGAAAATAATAGCCTTTTTTTATTTTTACTGACCGGTCACAATCACAATCTGTATAACGATTTTGGCAGAAAAGATGATACTTATGGCATCCAGGGAACTGAAATTTTGTCCCGGTATTATGTAATCTAGTGTTGGGATTTCTTAACCACTATAAAAACTGACCTCGAGACCTAAATATTTTCCTCAGAAACGATTGCTTCCAGCGCATTGGTTTTTAAATCGCCTGTGGCGCATTTTATTCAATAATTTTCAATACCATGTGCTTGTTTCTAAAAATTTTTTAAAAAATTTTAAAAATTAAATTGAAACAAATTTTGTACAGTTTTTCAAATGTTTCAGGATTATTGTGGAAGCATTAAAAACTTACTCACCGTCCGCTCTCTACCGCGAATCTGTTCCGGGTTCACACAAAAAAATATGGTCGCCCCTGCGCTAGTAGACAAAAATAAAAGAAAAATTCCTTAACCCATTAACTCCTGCCGTACTCAAACGAGTACAGCGAATATGCCTGGGGTAATTAAAGTAGCTCAAGTCGATTTTCAGGCGAAACGAAATTGAGTTGTATTAGCATTAACAAATAGATCAATTTGGCTTCGCCTGATCATCGTCGTTAGGTACTTTAACTTATTACCACAGATATATGAACAAAAATTTTTTTTTCAGAATTTTCTTTTAATTTTGTGTATTTTATAAGAATAAATTGGATTTTGTGTTAAAAATATTCAGTGGTTTTCTCACGGACATTAATGGGTTAATTTAATTTGAAACTAAATAACAGCATTTCCGAGCAGGTGTAACATTTAACCAGGTTTATCTGTACTCTCGCTTAGATATACGACTACACAATTCAATAGCAATAATTTACCTGTGCGAATTTCATTTGCTGGACCATCCGCTCGCTCGGTTCATTCGATTCATGTATGTGAATGCATACATAAAATGTTAACATAATTCCTTTTACCTACATAAATTCTTAAAGGAAGAAGAATTTTAACATATCGGGCGAACATTATAATCAAATAAATTTGTTGCCTCTTAAATTATGGCGTTAAAAATTTGAAAGTCATATCGGTGACTTTGTGAGTTAACGAAACAATTTGGGGGAATGTTTGGGAGGACCAGGAAAATGAGAGAAGATGAAAAACAATTTTCATAAAATAATGTTTATTAAACGCATAAAGTAAAAAAGAAAGCTTTATTAAAATCCCATGTTAAACAACAAACTTTCCACATGAAACAAACGAAAAATAAAATTTCACAAAAAAAGGGTTGAAACAGCAACACCCATATTAAAAAGTTCAAAGCGGCTCCATTCGGCGTTTTGGCGTTAAAGTGAGACATGTCACGCATCAAATTATGGCCTGAGAATCATCCGAAAAAGAGAATTTTTCAATATTAACATAAGAAGTTATTAAACAAAACAATCTCAGGGCAGCACATAAAATTACAAACAAAATCTTTGCAAAGTTTTCAATTGAAATTCTGTTTTGATGCCATTTGAGGATAATCAATGCGACACCCTTCAATGTGGAAATTAATTTTTGGGGTTTCTTTAGGAAATAACTGTTATTTCAGGAAATAATTGTAACGAAATTATAGACTTTAGTTTTTATACAGTTTTATTATGGAAAATCAAATTAAAAGTGATGATGAAAAAATGTGTTTTTATTTTTACTATAAGCAATTGCGGGAAAATTAAAGTTTCGATAATAATATTTAAAAATTTGACAAGAACTTTTTAATGAAAACATGGAAATTCGCGAGAAAATTAAAATAAATTCGATAAATAACCTGATTTTTTTTTTGTTAGGGTAATTGGAAAAAAATTGATGAGACATTTTGATTAAAATGCAACATGCTTATAATAACATCAATTACAAAGTTAAAAAATTTATAACATTAATAGTTCCGCAGGATAATTAAGTTTAACACTGAAGAAATAAAAAGAGGCTTTCTAAAGAGAATTTATAAAAAAAAGATATTACCTCCATCGATGCATTTTATTGGAAACACATGCCATTATTGGTGGTTTTTTCCGAAAAAAAAACCCAATTAAATCAAAAAATACATAAAAAATGTTTTTCCCTTCTAGAAAAAAAAGTAATGAGACTAAGCGATAAAAATAAACATAACAAAAGCTATAATTGCCAATCTGGCAATTATTGAAAACCCGTATGGTGATTTAAGTGAACAACGAACAGTTGTATCAAAATTCCATTTTGAAGTCAAACTTTCCAATAAGATTTTTTAAAATTTATTCCAACCGGATTTTGATGTATGGGAGTTTTATGTAAAATCATATCCTAAATAACTTCTGTTCTTGCACTTTTTTGATAACATACACCGTTTTTTGAGATATTCGGAAAAATCGTTTTTGTTCGTATGCGGGGTAGGGCTGACCGGACTTTTAGTTGGCTATAGGGGTAAGTAGACTCATTGCGGTTAAGTCAACCACGGTTGAAAACAACCCTGCGTGAATTGGACTGTTTATTCAGTCGACTGACAGCTATCAGTGAACCAATGTCGTTAGACCACAGTGCTCTTGGAACAAACTGTGAGGGGAAAAAACGAAATTTCAAGCGTGCGAGTAATTTTTTTTTCTTGTTAATTAAATTGTTTTGTAGCTTACACTTTCATTGTATTGAACTCGTCAGTGATTTCAAGTGAAAATTTATGTATGAGTTAACAAGTTAGTGAAGCATTTTCTGACCCATACTTTTTCATCTTTTTTCACGGGTGTGTTAAAAATAAAATGGCGGCTTGGGGCTAGTTGACTCACAGTATACTGGGGTTAAATGACTCGATATGAATTACCTATATTTTTTTGTTAATTAATTTTATTTTTTTAAATTAGATGAAATTTACACCCCGATTGCGCGTGTCGTGTCGTTTTCGACAAGAGTTGTTTTACGTGTTGTTGTTAGTGTTTTTCTACCAACAACAACACGTAAAACGACTCTTGTCGAAAACGAGACGACACTCGCAATCGGGGTGTTAATTTATGTTAATCTGAAATGTTATTAATGTTTTAAAGAATACATTTTTTCAGAATTATTATAGTTTTTTAATATGTTCCAACACATTTTCCTCATAAAAAGTATAGAGTCAAATAACCCCGTTCACAGAGTCAACAAGCCCCAGACACGGGGTTAGTCGACTCATCGAACAACTTTTTTTAAAATGAAAAAAAATATTTGAAACACTTATAATTAGTCAAAATAAAAGATTGACTAAGAAACACAATTGAATAAACCAACCAAAAACGTCTTTACTGCACCTGAAATAATTACAGTAAAACCTCTATAAAGTAGATTATAAAAAGTGGGTCTACTAGCCTCGGTCTACGCTACCCCCGGTCTACGCTTCACCATACGGGTATAAAAATGTTGAAAGTTTATATGAAATCGAAATTATGTACCCCACTGTGTTTATAAGATATCAGTTTTCCACTGATAACGTGAGTGCTACAATATCGCAATTTTGGTTTTGTGTGCAATAAGGGACCAAACAATTTCAAGTAGTGCTAATTCAACACACATAAGCTGGACATCCCTGTTCTAGACGGTAAAAAAATATGTCAAAATGGCATAAATTAGATCTTCGAGAAATTTTGTTTATTGTTAATTCCATTTTTTTTCCTATAAATTGTGCATAACCTCGTAAATTATTTTAAAGCAAACAAATGAAATTTCTCAACAAAAAATCAAGGATGAACTAATTTGGACAATATTTATGTCTATAGAATTTCATAGAAATCACTCAAAATAAATTTCATTGAAAATTTTTGAGCTAAATTCGTGATATAAGAATTTAGTATGATTTCAAAATGTTTGAAAGTTCGCACTGTAAGTACCATTGTCTATTATCCATTATGTCAGAGATTGAACTAATCTTACTAAAATTTCATAATATCCAAAAAGTTCTCATGTCTGTGCATTCAACCGATGGGAAATACAAATTAAAATGACATACAATTACAATAAATGCGCAGCATATTACGCATATGGGAATAAGAAAATTTCATTCTTGATCAGATCGTCTTAGTAGAAAAAAAAAACAATTGAAATCTTACAAAGCACGTTCTCGTTCCCATAAACCATTTATCAGTGTCTTTGGCGTAATGTAATTAGTTCACCTGAGGGACATTTCCATAATTGTCCCATTGTGTAGCCAAAGCACATTGCCATGACAGAAGTGAAAGAAGCTTATAGAAAATAACTACCTTTAAAATTCATCGTTTTGCTACTTTGCCAACAGCGCCACATTCAGGTTCATGCATTATTGCAAATAGAAATGCAAAAACATATTCGATATTTATATAAAAATCTCTTTTGAATTGCCCTAAGACAGCAGATTTTTATTCTATAGTTGTTACTGTCCCATTGAAATATTGAGAATGCAAAAGTTTCCTTCCTTGAGCTGATCTTTGCCCAAAATTGCATTTGGAATCTGTGCAAACAGCACCCGAAGAATGCTCCAACAATGTTGCATTGATAATTTTGCATAAAATTGCTACGATAGATCCAAAACAGATGCAAAAACTCTGTAGCTGGAGTACCTGCAGGAACTTATCTATGCCCCATACTATTTCTTTCGGTTGTTTTCGAGGCGCATCTCTGACTCTCAGTACTGCCGCGCCGTGGAAGTTGAAAGAAAGGTGCATTTTGTATTTAATTCGATCTGAATTTAAAGCAAAATCTGAACTCATGTATTTTTATATCTTCTCGATTGTTCGAACAATGAGTTCAATGATTTGACGTTAAACTAAATAATCAGTTTGGCTCATGGTATTTAGAATGCTTCACCTTTCTTCTGTATAGACGTACAAATGTGTATGCATTCGCCCAGATATTGACTGGGATTGGGATCTTTTTCTTGAGATAGTGAACTAAAAACGATAAACAATTATAATAATATGGCAATTGTTGAGATGCTAGGGGATTTTATTGCCATTTGATTAATTTGCATAAAACAACAAATTCGTGAGGAAATTCATTTCGATATTAATAGTAGAAAAATGGTAGTTTTGTTTGGATCACTAAAACGCCATTCAGGGAATTTCTGGCTTTTATTGCAATCATTTTAAAACCAAATTCAATTGTTCCATAATGCTAATAGTTATTTGACTTTTACGGGAATTTCGCGTCTATTTCCATGTTCATTGATTTCGTTACCAATATGGTTGACCTATTGACATTTATTTTAAAACAATTTGAAATGAAATCGATTTGCAGAGATTTCCATAAGAAGTAGATTCTTTTAAATGCTATATACATGATCAATTTATAGTTTGTTAGATTACAAAAGCCTTTCACTGGAACTAAAAATGAAGGACAAGAGTAATTTTTAACAGGATTTTCTAGTAAAAAACATTTTCTAGTATTTTTTCCAAAAATATTTCTGTGCTCGTAAACCTATACTAAAATAACTTTTCAATGTATTTAAAACATTTTTCCGAATTAGCGTAAAATGATTTGTATTTAATATACGCGATAAGAATAATGATTAAATCTTTGTTAAAATCCTGTCTTTGCTTCTTTCACAATATTTAGTTGTATTGAGACTGCATGCATTTTCAGATGAAATCAGCAAACATACGTATATCGCAATTATTGTAAATGGTAATCGTTATACTTGCTAGTGTCGATTTTTAATTAAAATACAAGTAGTAAACATCAAAGATCTAGACACAATCTTAACCAAAGGTAATTTTTTACTAACCAGTTCTGCCACTTAACACCTGATATCCATAAGGTAGCTCTTATCATCGTTCAAAATTAATTACGAAAATAATTAATGATATAAATTCCATGCGAGCTACTCTTATGGAATAGCATAAAAAATTCTTGAGAAAAAATCTATCGTCTGTAACAAGCATATATTAAAGCATATGTATTTATTTATATAAACAAATATGTATCGCATAATTTTAGTGAAGCATTCGATTTTAATATATAGCATCTCATCGATATTGAAAATGTCGAGTTAAGTGCGGCAGCAACTGATGGCAACTTATAAGACTTGGTTAAAAAGGCGATGCAGTAGGTTACTTACCTTGAGAACTTTTGCTCCAGTCTTCATGAAGTCCAGAAGCCTTACGACCGATCGCGAGAGGATCGCATCAAGTTTCTTATCTTTAAGGCAAATATTTTAATTAACACTCTGCCGCGTCTCTCACTTTCTCAGATCCAAAATATGATAAATATGTTGATTTTTCGGTTAAAATAGATACAAGCATCTTTGCTTTTAGCTAAACGAAGACGATACTAGATATCGTATCGAAATTTTTTCACATATCGCTTTTTCACAGGTGAGCCGGGATTGCTGCTGATACGAACTTATGAAGCCACGAAGTTTCCATGCATTAAAAGACAGTTGACTGATATCTACGGCACTGAAATTACACAGACTCGAAATTCCACAAGATCGTCATTATATTTATGGTAAGAATGGAAGTTAACGAAAAACGAAGGTGAAAAATGTTTTCGGATAAGTGAAGCAAACTATCTGAATGCACATAACCCTCACTGCCAGCGAACCTGTCTTGTTTATGAGGCGCTTCTTATGGTCAACCTGAATTTCGCACATGTCTTGCAAATGCCTTCTTTAAGGCTACTAAATGCGATCAGCAAAATGCTGTACTTCTTCGTACTACCCCGGCTTGGTGTTCTACAGAAAAACTGATCAACATCCGATCACATCGATCTTAAGCAGCGGAATCTCACGTGTATCTGAACACAAGCACTTAGGCATAGGCAATATCTGTTATTGCATAAATGCAGGTAAAATTACGGATGCACCAAGTTTCGGTTAAAGCGTTTTGTTTCCAATCTCGAATATTTCAGCGAATGATTTTGGAAGATTTTTCCTGCTGACGCTGAAGTCAGTTGCATTGGCCGTGATTGCTTTCGGGAATTCGCAGAGGTCTGGAAATCAGAAGGACTTCATCGATTCAAGATGTAGGCGTTAACCTGGTCTTTAAGGAGCATTATTTATAAGGTCGCCTCCAGAGATAAGGAAATTGTGAGATATACAAAACATTATCGCCTAGCACATATCTTAACTATTTTGTTCCCTTTTAAAATTGTGCAGGAGAAGGCGTCCAAAATAGCCATCTATCTGGATTGTCGGGACTGGCTCATTTATTATAAGAATTCTTCTGCATAGCTCAGAATCTTTACCATGAAACAGAAATCATGGAAATAGTAAAATAACAAAAACAATTTCCAATCATAGTGGGGGAAACATAACGAAAATGAAAGTCTAAACACATTGCGTTTGTGCATTTAACAAATTCCTATGCAGGCAGCAAAGATCGCTTTAAGGTCTTGAGGTGATTCCGTCGGTTTTATCTTTAATGCTTATCGGACGCGTAATTTTTTAAGAAAATATTTGCTAGAAAACTCACTTGCAGCTAAAATGCCATGTCTGGCATATTATAGATAAGGATGCAATGCCTTTTATATTATCCAATATCAAGAATAAAAAGTCTTGTTTAGAAAAAAATTGTGTAATTAAAGAGATCTCTTAAGGCTCTCATCGTACGCATTTTATATTTTATTTACATATGAACGATTCCACTTGTAGCTAAATTCGGTATCTATCGATCTTTATCATCTTGTACAGAAGGGATGCATTCTCAGCTTTAATTAATGTAAGAGTTTAAAATAAATTGTAAAAACTTCATTGCGATAGGGTCCTTCGATATCGCTAATATGCAAATATTCAAGTATATATTAAAGTTATTATATTTTATCTAAATTATTTTTTTTTTGTTGGAATTGGATTTTCTATAATCCCAGGATTGATAACAATCATTATGGTAGTGGCAGTGTTTTTTTTTTAAATGTAGTTGAAAGGAAATTATTATTTTTAAAAAATCTAATTGGTTTTGTGATCTTTTAAAAAATCAAAAAAAAAGCTTAACACGTAAATATTGTTTTTTATGCTTTTAATTTTAATACACGGTGCTCAAATTTTTTTCCCTCCTTTTAGTGCATTTTAATTGAAGACTCCACACGATGGGTAGGTAGTCCATTTTTTGATATTTGAAAACTGAATTCAGTTTAAAAAGCAGATTTATAATACTTTTTCTAAGCAGTTTCATTTGTAGGGTGACCATACGTCCCGGAATTGGAGGGACAGTCCCGGATTTAGGCATGTTATCGCGGCGTTA
Organism: Chrysopilus asiliformis; assembly: GCA_964034945.1. Lineage (NCBI taxonomy): Eukaryota > Metazoa > Arthropoda > Insecta > Diptera > Rhagionidae > Chrysopilus > Chrysopilus asiliformis. The sequence goes on from OZ035962.1 coordinate 100,041,291, forward strand.
CGGAAATTGAACTTTTGTCCAGGAATTATCCAATCTATTGTTGTAAATTCTTAACAACTAAAAAAATTGACCTGGAAATACAAAAATTTTCGTCTGCGGCGCTTTTTTAAAAAAAAAAGATATCAATAGTGTGATGTTTGTTTCTAAAAGTTTTACTTGCGGCGCAATTTTTGTTGTATTTTGAAAACATAATCCCATAACAGTTTTTATCAGATAATTATAATCACAAACAAAAATTGAAACGCACCCTCTTCCCTCTAATCGGGCCTTTAAAAATGCTGACAAATAATTTCGCAGCAATAAAAATTTCCTCCCACTTCGTCGCTCCCCTTCCTTTCACTCTACACTGGAATCTGTCCCGGATTCACACAAAAAAATATTGTCACCCTATTAATTTGGGATTCCACTTGTTGAGTGCGTCATTTGTTCGTTTTTTATCATTATATTATAAAATAGTGTCACTTGCCCGATTTTTTTTTTGTTTCCGAAATACGGTTGTATGATCAATTTTCCCTAGCTCTCTATCATTTAATATTTAACACTACTAGGTGTAACTATTTTAGGCAACATATTGCCTGACAGACGTTAAAACATATTGTATTGTCATCGAACTGTGGTAAGTGTGACAAATCTCAAGTAAATTGAATCTGCAGAAATCGACAAAATCGGGTCAAAAGAATCCTATAATATAATACGAGGAATGTCTGTCTGTCTGTGTGTCGGCACAACGATCTCGAAAACCCGCCTAACGATTTTCACGAAACTTGGAGGTTAGAGATTTTCGGGGACAAGAAATCGATCTAGATAGGTCTCACCTCTGAGAAAATTCCCCCTCGATACCCCTCGCGTGGTATCTTCGAATTGGGTGGTCCAATTTTAATAAAACTTTACAGTATTACTAAGGGGGCTAGGGGCTTTCGATTTTTTCACTACAAACCTGACTTTTCCCTCCCCTCGATAACCCTCACCTGGTGTCTCAAAAGGTTTCAAAAATCGGTGACAGCGATTACTCAATAACCACTCAACCGATTTCTATGAAATTTTGTTATCGCGTGTTAGTTTAAGTTCTAGCTTTCCAGGTCGGGCATTTAAAAACTCTAGAAAAGCTCTGTAAAGATAATGTGAATTTATGGCGTTTTCGACTGGCATGCTCTTTTTGCTCTGAAGTTGCTCTATAGTTGCTCACTCTGAGAGCTTGTGTTCGACTGAGATTTTTCGATCGCTCGAAAAAGAGTTACGTGTTCGAGTGACGAAAGTACTCCGTATGCGAGCACTAAAAGAGCATTTTTCGAGCAATTTTGAGATCTGCCTAATGTAGTCAGATTTGAGTTGCTCTTTTAAGGTTAAGGCTAACAAAATCGTGTCAAATTGAAAATGGAAAATATTCTTGTGTTTGATTTCTTGGATTCTTCGTCATCTAGTGAAGAAGAATTTCATTTGGTCACAAATATATTAGGACAGTGTCCAGTTAAGAGGAAAATCCCAAAATTAGATACTTTCGTGTCATTAATTGACGCGTATGATGATGAACAGTTAACACATTTATAAAACAAGACAATTGTTTTTTTTATTCCATTTTTATAGTTTCGTAGGCATTTTCGAATTTCACGAAGAGTTTTTCAAGCTCAAAAAATAATTTCCACAAATATTCTTGCCGGCGAGCCGTCAAATGTCAATTTGTTTTTGTTTTATGCTTCTTCTTGTTCTTTGAGAAATGCTCGACTCGCAAGTAGAGCTGCTCGAAATCTGCTCTAGATCTGCTCGAAAATACCTTGCTCTAAACTGGGGTAGAGCCTGCTCTGAATCTGCTCTGGATCTGCCAGTCGAAAACGTCATTAGTTTTTCCCCAAAAATCACCAAAAGTTGCATTTTGAGCTCGCTCGGTATTTCTGGTACTTTAACTAAAGAGTGGAAGTAAATAAGGGACTGTCCAAATAAGCCTAGCAAATTTTCACGCTTTCTGACCACCTCATATTCCTACTTTTTTTTACTATTTCTTGTATGGAATTTAAAACAACCGTCACACTGTCCCAGACCGTCCTCCGCTCATTTACATAAGTGACTACTATCAGGTAAATGGATAAGATTCCGGAACTTCAGATGAAGTTTTAGGGTTTTAGCTATAGCGCATCTTTTTGGAAAAATATTTACCTGCGGCGCATTTTTTGTTATTTTTATAAGGGGCTGTCAATTAAAACATTTTTCTGGGCGGATGTAATAAACATTTCAATATTAAAATTGATACTTTTTAATGTAATTTGTATTTTTCTTTATTTTTTTTTTGCTGAAAAATACAACCTAAATAAACAAGATTCTATAAAATTTGAATGCTAGAGTAGACAATTAGATTTATTTTCCATGAAAAACAGGAAGTAGAATTACTGATTTCAAAGATGTGCTACGAAACTCTTATAAATACTTAATTAATTGTTTATACTTTCGCAACAACTATGATGAACAGAGTTTTGGGATCGTTGAATATGTTATCTAGGAAAAAGGCAAAATTACGACACAAATATGGATCCTAGTAGATGGATTCGTTGGGATTGTTTCTTTGATGCACTTTAACGCTCTAATAAATTGTTTTTCAGAAAAACATTTTTATATATGATGGAAATTTTGTATATATTTTTCATATAATAAAAATGTGCGTATGATTGTTATTTGATACCGTTAAAAAAATTATGAAGAATGGCTCGGCTTTGCCATATTATGTTGAGTGAAAGCATAACAGCATAAAACGCTTAGGGCCTTCAACGGCTGTTAAATGTTAATTTGTCAGCAAAATGCCTTCATAAATCGCAGCTTTTTCTTCTCAAAGAAGACGACGGTTGGCTCCTTCATTTTGCAAGCATAAGGAAATAAAGCGCACCAGATAAAAAAATATATAAGAAAAAGAGGAAAATATTCATTACATGTTTTCCCTCGGGGACGTCATCCCTGTCATCCCTAATTAAATTTCGGATAAGTCAAATACTCAGCCGTTCGTCTGCCAAATCTCTCGATTTTTTTCCCCCGAAAGTATTTAGGAAAATTGTTTCTTTGCTGTTGTTTGCTGTACAGATGGACCCAATCTTATCCTAAGTTCGAGACCAAGAAATGTTTAGTAGGGGTTTCACCCCAAAAAATTCACGATAGTCACCACCTCCGCATAAACTCTGTAATATGAAGAATTTTTTTTTCGGTTCTGTTTAATTGATTCCCTAAACTTTTTTTTTCATCTTTGCCCAAATTTGTTTTCGCATAGAGTGAAAAATATGTTTTCCGTGGGAGATTTTCTGCCACTGTCCGTATTTTTTTCAAGTAAAAAAATTATTAAATTCCCTTCCTCATATACTATAATATATTTTGCAATATATATTTATATATACATATATGTGTGTTCGTTTTTATTTGTTCTGTGAAAAATATGTTTCAAAATTTTATAAATAAGGAAAAGGTTCTTAACGAGGGTTGCAAGTTGTTTTTCTCAAGGAACATATAATATAAGCGAACAACATCCATTTCATACTTACTTTTAGATATATTGAAGTTGCACAAAATATTTTCTTCTCTCTTGTGTCGGATATTTTCCCATATAGTGCCATGTATTTACATACAAATCATTCTATAAATATATAGTTATGAAATTTTTCTTATACTCGTATATACAAACGGTTGTATGTTTTATCATACCCAACTAAGGGAAAAGCCTTCATCTTTCCGAGTGTTTTACTTATCATAGCCGGTGGCAATAAATGTGCTACAATTTTCGGTTTTGCTGATATTTTTCAGATTTTTACTTAACGAAACTTTGGTCGTCATATGTTTTTAATTTTTTATAAAGGCAGCGTTATCAGGATCAAAAGCAGCTTGAGGCTATAACGTTGATAAACCAGAATAAAAAATATTTGAGATGAAGGATTTTTTAATATTTTATTCAAAGTGAGAGAATTTTTTTTTTCTGATAAGGTCGATTAAAATATATTGAAAGTTGAAAAACGGAAGTTATTTATTGCTCAAGGCCAAGATTTTGATAAGTTGCAGTAACTATGGGAGGATAAATATATCAAATATTTTATGTTTATTTATTTTTTCATTTTCTAGCTATTTTTTTTAATCATTTTATTAAGAAAGTTTTTCATGGAAATTTGAATATTTGATGCTGTTTATAACATCGTCAAAACAATGAATTTTGCCATATTTGATTATCTTCAATTTGTTTTCATACACGGTAATGACTTTTAGCGCCGACAAAACTACAAGGGTTAATTTTGATTCGTCAAACGACTTAACGAAATAATTTTGATTCGTCAAACGACGTAGTTTGTTTGATTTTAAATTTGGTTTTATAAGTAAAAATATTTAATTGACTTTATTTTTTATTTTTTTTCAGATAATAAGAACTAAAATAATGGCTTGGGGATTTTATAAATGAAAAAAAAAATTCTCATTACCACTCAATTAATTATTATTATATTGAGCGCAGTTGTAGTTTTTTCTTATAACTTGAACTGCTAATCCTTATGCTTATGGTGCATTAAACGCCCCAATAACAAAGCATTTATGTCGACCGCGTCGCTGGCGGTGGACATAATTCTTTGCTGTTTAAGTCACGGTCATGTAGCAGTGACTTCCGACGTTATTAGGAAAGTCCTTTTGAAAAACTGACAAATTTTTGAAAACTAGAAAAAAATATTCTAGCGGGACAAACGCTATGAAACAAAAAAAAAAATTCGTTGAGAAAAAAGGATGAAAAACATTTTTAAAATGCATATGAGAAAGTATTTTTGGCTGAACAAGCTTTTTAAAAAACTTGGTGGAAACTAAATGTTAAGTTTTATATCGGCACTACACTCTCGCAGAATATACGCGACTCACGCCGAATGCAATAGATAGTGTGTTTGCTTTGGTTCGCCTACATTCGGTTTGAGTCAGACGAATTGCCAATCGGTTTCGCTATTGAAATCGTGGTGACAACATCTAGTTGTTTGATCGCATACAAACTCAAAACTCAAGTGCTCAATCGCGAAAATTTTCGAATTTTTTTGAGTTGCATTTTCTTTTGTGTTGTAGAACAAAACTATAGCAGCACCACCAATTTCAATTGTTACCGAAAATATGGATTTGTACTCGGGTTCTCCTAGATTTACCAAATCAATCGCTAAAGTTTGATTCGCCTGCATTGGGCGAGAGTCTAGTGGCACCATAACATTATACGATAGATTCAAGAAAAAAATTTAAAAACCTTTCAGGGCCAAATTTTTTAACCGAATTTTCACATACTTCCATATCCGATTGCTAGTTTCACAGTTGTTCTATATAGTTGTTCTATATAACATAGAACAACTGTCACCATACAAAGCTCTGCTGAAAAATGGTCCCAAAAGTATTTCCCTCTTTATCGTACTTGAACGCATCCACTGAACTGTATAAGGTCGCGAAATTCAAATTTAGTTTGCCGCGAAATTCAAATTTCACAAGTTTGAGACTAACTTTAGGCGCAAAGAAATAACTTTAGGCGCCAACACCATTCCGAAAGTCTATTTTCCTTTGACAGCTCACGGTTTAAACAAGAGGACTATATTTATTTTCATACGGTTATCTCGTTCTTACTTGACTCGTTTTGATTCACTGAACTGTATTGAAATGGGACCATTTGAGACAGCAAATCGAGCGATCTAGTATATCTATGGCTAGTTTCCTGTAATGTTTTGCAGACTATTTAAATTACTAAATCAAATAGTATTTGAGATCTTTTTATATAGCCATACTATCTAGTTCAGAATTTTCTTTTGGTTCATTTTTTTAAAGTCTTAGAAAAGAAAAATTTTCCACAGTACTGTTGAAAAGATTTTTTTGTTTGATTTTTCCCCTGCACATTTGCACTGGACCAATTAAAAACGATTCACAACATCAAATATAAATTTTGGTAGGGTGGTATCATTATCACTCCCTTTTCACTGCGCGTCTCTGTCAACCAATACGCTCGCGAAAACATTGCCACATGTAAGGGAAGTAGCAGGAAAAGGCACCGGGAACGAATTGTAAATAATTTAAGGCTCATTGTCCCATTTGGGAAATCTCTCGTCACGAATACTAAATGGTAGCTCCAGCTAGAGTCAGCAAACTGGATGTTTTACTAAGGAAAGTTCATTAAAAATTCAGAAGACGCGATTTTTAAGAAAAGCGCCAGCTCATAAAAAAATGCAATTAAACACAAAAAAGGGAAAAAAGCTGAATTGTTGCTGGTTTCATCAGAAAAAAACATCAGATTCAACATTTTTATAGGAGTTTAAATTCGACAATGTTCCAGATATTGTCAAAGAGTGGATCAGAGTCCTTAATTTTTTTTGTTGAAAAGAAATACAAAATTCTTTCGAAAATGGATCAAACATTTTAACCTTTCATTTTTAAAAATAAAAACATATTTTTTGCAATTCGTTAGGAAAATAATATATTTTTTTATTGATTCAAAAAAATATTTTTTTTTATCTGAGTTGGCAGAAATGAAATCTTTTTATAGCACGTGCAGAACAGTTTGAAAAGCGCTGTCGGTTTCTGGAAAATCGTTTTTTATGCATTTTGTTTCTTTAGGGTGCCATGATCCTTTCTTCAGCAATTTTGTTTTCTCGATTCCCCAAAGTTTTTCGTTTTTTTTTCAGTGATTTTGTTCGTTTTTTTACTTTTTTTTACGTTTTTGTAATCGCTGGCTTTGCCATTAATTAAATCGTAAAGTTGCTGCGGATGTGCAAAACGATGCTCCTTATTAACACTGCTACACACGTACGTACCTTACCATCCCTCGATGGGTGATAAAGTCATATCCCGTTTTCCCATTTGAATTCCGGCTGTGTTGCAGAAATTCTACCTTCCGTTCAGTAGAACATACCCCAAGTGGTTACAATTAAAGGTTTTTTTTATTATTAAAGGTACAAAATAATACACAGGGAGTAAACTGATTCATCCACGATAGCTTTCCAACGATTAAAGCAACTACTAGGCTATAGGAAATCTCTGGGTATAAAAAATGCTCTTGCCTTTCTATCTTTCTTTGAGAAGACATTAATTTGGGACATGTTAATTTCCATGATGATAACATTCTCACACTATAAATGAAGGGACAAATAGAGACTTTTTTTTCAAAATCTCTTCATTAGATGCAATCTTTTCCGGTTCTTGCGGCTATGTTAAAAAAAACATTTCGGGAGTTTTCTTAAAAACTAACATAATTAGAAGAAGAAGAAATAAAAAAAAACTTATCGTCTTTTGACAAAAACGGCTCTAATCAAGTCAGACCGTTAAGTGATTTTTGGGTTGATTCAACCATTTCAGTGTCCAAATGCTTTAAAATGAGATATAGTTCCTTTCTCGTTTATAGCTTGGCGGTTCGTTTTTTGAATATTTATGGAAAAGATAGGAGGGCGCCATCAAACAACTGCCTCATATATCAATTCCGAATTCAGTCAATCTTCTAAAATTCCAAACGGATTTAATGCACATTTTAGCTTATCTCGGATTTTATGCATTTTACACATGAGTTGACTCAGACTGACGTTTATCTCAAATTGTTTCGTTTTTCAACACTTCGAGACAAAGTGTTAAACGTGACCGCAAAGATTTAGCATGTCCACTTTTGTGTTTTATTTGTTTTCGATATAATTTTTTTATGGTTTCGAAATCACAAAATGCATTCACACCAATTATAATGACTCAATTTTTCCATTTATGTTTACCTAGTTTTGAAGTTTATTAATTTCTTCAGTTTATATAAGGTATTGGTTAGCCTTAGAGTCAGTATGTTGGAAATTTTCAACAGATTTGAGCTTATAGTTTTTTAACACATTGACTGCCATGGCTATCATTTTTGATAGCTGAGTCTACAATCTACATGCATACATACAAAGATTCATACATACATCCATTCTACATACGTCTACATGTATTGGCATCTCCCTTACATTTTTGAAAAATTGGTCTGGCAGTCAACGTGTTAAAATGTTTGGTCGCACTGAATAATGTGTGGAAGGTGCGTGGTGGAAAACACAACGGAAAATACAGTATATTCTAACTCAAATTAATGAAATATGTTGGAACTGGAAAGCGATCAGTTCACGTAAGTACTCGAAATAACTCGAGCAATGAACAAAAATCACATCTAACAGTAAAACCTGTATAAGTCGGACCTTGTAAAGTCGGGAAATCTGTGTTAGCCGTTCACAAAACATGTGCGAATTATGACTGAAACAATATTTTTGTATGGAAAATTTTCCTTCGCTGAAATTTCTATTCCCAAAAATCAATTGTACATTTGCTCCAAGTATACTGTAAAAATATTACTCCGTACCTTTCCAATTAAACTGACAAAACTTTACACGTAGGGCTGACCGGGGTTAGTTGGCTATAGGGGTAAGTAGACTCATTGCGGTTAAGTCAACCACGGTTGAAATCAAACCTGCGTGAATTGGACTGTTTATTCAGTCGACTGAGAGCTATCAGTGAACCAACGTCTTTAGACCACAGTGCTCTTGGAACGAACTGTGAGGGGAAAAAACGAAATTTCAAGCGTCTGAGTAATTTTTTTTCTTGTTAATTAAATTGTTTTGTAGCTTACACTTTCATTGTATTGAACTCGTCAGTGATTTCAAGTGAAAATTTATGTATGAGTTAACGAGTTAGTGAAGCATTTTCTGACCCATACTTTTTCATTTTTTCTCACGAGTGTGTTAAAAATAAAATGGCGGCTTGGGGCTAGTTGACTCACAGTATACTGGGGTTAAATGACTCGATATGAATTACCTATATTTTTTTGTTAATTAATTTTATTTTTTAAATTAGATGAAATTTGCACCCCGATTGCGAGTGTCGTGTCGTTTTCGACAAGAGTCGTTTTACGTGTTGTTGTTAATGTTTTTCTACCAACAACAACACGTAAAACGACTCTTGTCGAAAACGACACGACACTCGCAATCGGGGTGTTAATTTATGTTAATCTGAAATGTTATTAATTTTTTGAAGAATATATTTTTTCAGAATTAATATAGTTTTTTAATATGTTCCAACACATTTTCCCCATAAAAAGTATATAAAAATATTTGAAACACTTATAATTAGTCAAAATAAAAGATTGACTAAGAAACACAATTGAATAAACCAACCAAAAACGTCTTTACTGCACCTGAAATAATTACAGTAAAACCTCTATAAAGTAGATTATAAAAAGTGGGTCTACTAGCCCCGGTCTACCCTACTTGCGCTACAACTAAACATGTGGAAGGTTTTTTTCGAAGGTTTACTTGTGGAAGGTTTTTATTCGCCAATTTTTTTAATTGGTCTTGTTCAGATGTAATGTTTCTTTGTCCTGAGAAAATTGTACACCTGTTATAGGCATCCTCTGTGTAAGGAAATAGTAGTGAAGAAAACTGGGAAAAACGATAACGTTAACGGTTTTCTTGCGACCAGTCAGAAAGTAATCGTCATATAAACGGATCTGCAACCGCCACTTGGCGATCAAGGTCATATTGTAACCTGCGTCGCAAATGGTTGCTTGGGACGTGGGATGAAACTATTTATGAAATCACGATATCTAAAACTGTCGCAATATTTCTTTGGCGGTAGTGGTTATATAAAATTTTTCTACTATATTGTTATGGGTTTGGTTTTATAAAAAACCGACAGATACCTTCAAAATATTACTACGAAGATGTTGCCTCTTGAAGGTCTGTCCGTTCCCTTCTCAGCTAGGCACAAAATTTTGCCGACTCGAGCTCACGGATTGGGTAGGGTTCTTGCTGAGGGGTTACGGAGATCACAACAGAATACAAAACAAAATGTGCCATTAATCTAACCGATAAAATCCAAAACTACACTAATGAAAACGCAAGACTATCAACTTTAACCACAGAAGCATCCGAAATAAAAATTAAAGTACAGCGCATCGTCCCCATCACTTCAACTTTCGTACATCCCTTCCCCAAACTTAAACGCCTTAGCACATCATTACTACTATTCGATCACAAAAAAAATTGAATCACAAATAAAGCGAACATATTAACAAGGAAATTTATTGATTGTCTTATTTCTAACATTCCACTGAACCAACATTATCTTAGTTAAGATTTATACTTTATATAACCTTTTATGATGACAATTCGTAGTATAAAAAAAATAATATTTAACCTCGCACAGAACAAAAAAATTATATTTACCGTTATGCGGTTCAAATCTACGATTGCTTGAAACAATTTACACTGGTGAGGTAAATTTAAATATCAAAATTTCACAATGTGAATAAATATGGCACACGAATAAATGAAAAATTTGTATTCGACTTTACGTCTAAAGAATTTGGGAATTTCTTTACGTTCGAATCACTCACTATATAAAAATTTTGGCTTATGAATGCTAAACAAAAATTGTACTCACGAGAAGTCCTTCACTTAGATTTGTAGTTACCAAAAAATGTATTTCTGATGTTTCTTTTTGTAGTTTTCTCCGCTGAAGTTGTGCACAATTCCAACGTGAACTTTGAAGCAAAAATTTTCTAGCTAAAAAAAATTATAAAAATTGCCAAAATTAACAAATGTATTCGAACTGAGCGAATCTAATTGAACGAGACTTCCCTTGGTATTATGTGAACTTTCCCAAATCCTTACTTTTAAATACCGATTACAACTTAGATCGATTTCATGCAATATAATTTATTCTCAAATCTAACTCCTGTCGAGGCCTCGAGGAACGAGTAGACTTGACTTCGTCTTTGACGATCGATAGTTTCCGTCTTTTTTTTTGGTGTTGTACTGAATGCCAGCGTCCTTCGTCGCCTTCACTCTCGCTCTCCAAAATTCGCCAAATCGGGTTCAGATAAAAAAAAAAAAAAAAGGAATTCGCCAAAATTAAATTCCAGAAAAGCCGGAGCAAAAAAAATTCTTCAAGCTACGGGATAGCCGTGTAACAAAATAGCGTGCCAAATACGTGTATGAATTGTTCCAATCACGGATAACAGTTTAAAAAAATTCTGGTATTCGATTTCAAGGACCATGTGGCGCGATATCGTGGAATCCTCGAAACTTCTCGTCCTTTCTTAATTTGCAATTCCTTACGTGACGCAAAGGTTCCCAATTTTTAAAACAATAGTCCTGAATTTATAAACGAATACCAGAAATACTGTTCAAAATGTTCACTTTCTTCTCTCATTTATGAATTTTTGTATCGCGCCAGAAAGAATTTTTCCACAAAATTTGCCAAATTTAAAAATGTTTCAAATTATCAAAAAAATTTGAGTTGGCCAAATGGCCGCAACTAAAATTTTGGTTTTGAGAAAGACTTTCTCGTCCAGCGTCACGATGCAAAAGAGAGAGTTTGGAGATACGATGAATTGGTTTTAACTTTTTTTTGGCAAGTTTCTAATTTTTTGGTCTTTTACCTATTTTCTGCGCCTACTAGCGGCTATTATTTTAACCATTGGTCTAAAAAATATCCCTCCTAATTTTTGTAATAAATAAATTGCATGCTAAACATTTAGACAATAAATAATTACGATTAACGAATGTAAAAAGAATTGAAAATCTATGCTTCAATCAACTATCTGGCTAATTCCGGGATTAGCAGAAATATTTATAAATTGGTTTAAAGTTAATAGCATCTCTAATAATTACAAATATTTAACAAGGCGTCTAAATTGGTCATTTGATTGACGATAGAGATCCTAGTATGGTTCACTTATATGACCACACAACAGCACAAAAAAAATTTAGAAATTGTCACAATGATAAATTATTTTTGAAGAAAGTGGTTTTAAAGTTCAAGAATTTTGAGATATTTTCATGCGATGGAGTTTAGCAAAACCGTAATCAAACTTCCGATCATAATGAAAATCTCAACGAAGATCGGTAGTCCTGGGACTCCCTATTTTAAGTTTAGATATACCGAACAATGCACAGAAAATTAAAATTTTACTTGAAATTCCTTGTGATGTTCATGGGGTAGGTCCCGTCTATGAAGAAACTACCGGATTAAGGGTAACTCCTACAAAGCGATTCGGACGGCAAAACAGACTTGGATCACTAAAGGATCAGAATTTTTAACGGACGGATACTCCATGTACACTTCAACGAGAATGGGCTAAGTATGTCTTTTCCGTATAGAATTCATTATAAAATTCCAATTTTCTTCCTTGTGCAGATGATACTACTTTACCCAATGTGGGGCCGACCCACGAAAATGGTCTCATGCTTTAGGGTAGCCGGGCAAATTGTAAGAAAATTTTAGAGAAATAAAAAAAAATTGCGTCAGGATTTTAAATCTTTAGTATGATAAACGCCTAATGATTTACCTTGGAAATTTTCAATCTCGTAAAGATTTTTAGCAACTTGTTTTACTATCCGGGCTTTGACAAATTTCTTACTGAATTTCGCATTAAACTTCTGACTAGCATCACTCAAGACGAAATTGCGTCGGAACACTTCTTGTCCGGGAACAAACTTTCTTTCTCTAGAACGAAGATTATACTGACTGGTTACAGATTTTTGGTTTTCCTCTAATATCTTGGATATATTAGCTCGGACTAATTGTAATCTTTGATTATTCTGTAAAACTTCTACTTCACCACTTTGAAGAGACTTTAGTTTTCTCAATAACTTATATTCCGACCCATGAACAATCATTTTACTACCAAACAGAGCTTCAAATGGCGACATTTTCAATGAACTATGTAAAGAACTGCGTAATGAAGTTAATATGTAACCCAAGTTTTTGTCCCATTGTACATGATCAGAGTCAATATATGCCCTAATAGATGAAAGGATTGACCTATTTACTCTTTCTGCAGCATTTGCTTGTGGCGAGTAAACTGCTGTTCGGGAATGTTTTATGTCATATGCTTTTAAAAATTTTTGAAAATCGTGGGAAGTGAATTGTTTACCGTTGTCACTGAAGACTTCTTCTGGAACGCCAAAGACGCTAAACACTTCTTGTTCTAAATATCTTATAACAGACGAAGCAATGGCTTTTGACATCAATTTAATTAAAGGAAACTTTGTAAATTGGTCAAGTACAAGAAAGATAGTTGTATTACCATTACGAGATCGAGGATAAGGCCCTAGAAAATCTATGTAAATTTTCTGAAACGGACGTTCAGCTATCTTCAGTTGTCCCATCGGAGGTTTCATAAGATAATTCGGGGCTTTAATTTCTTTACACCTGTCACAGTTGTTTATAAAATTCTTAATTTGAACAGTCATATTTGGCCAGTAATATTTATGTTGCAAACGGTAGATAGTTTTACCTATACCGGCATGCGAAGCCTGAGGCGGGTTGTGTGCAGAGGATATTAATGAGTGTGTCAGACCAGATGGAATCCACAACCTCCAGGCATTATCTTCCTGCATCGGATCGCCGCTATAGTGATCCTTGCGTTTGTAAACATAGCCGTCTGATACTACTAAGTCAGGTAACCTGTCTACATTTTCTGTTATTGTTTTTACAAGATCTATATACTCGTCTGACTTAAATTCATCGGACGATAAATCTACCTCAATCATCAAATTTTCCGATAAATTTTCTAAACTTTCTATATACGCCCGAGATAGTGTATCAGCAACTACGTTTTGACTTCCTCTGCGATGCTCTATTTTGAAGTCAAATGCCTGGAGTTTGAGACTCCATCTCGCAAGACGACCACTCAAATCCCTCTGTGACATCAGCCACCTCAAACTGGCATGATCCGTTATGACAGTAAAAGGTAAGCCCTCTACATAAGCCCTGAATTTTTTTATGCTTATAATGGCCGCTAAACACTCTAATTCAGTAACTGAATATTTCTTTTGAGCAGTATTTAGCTTTTGCGACATATAAGCAATTGGTTTTTCATGACCATCTTTATCTAGTTGGTACAAAACCCCTCCGATTCCCATATTGGAAGCGTCGCATTGAATAAAAAAGTGTTTAGTGTAATCGGGATGTCCAAGGACTGGAGCTGTGGTTAATGCATCCTTTAGTTTATTCAAAGCGAAATGAGCTTCTTCAGTGAACATAAACTTTTTACTTTTCTTCAATGTGTCAGTTATAGGTGCAGCCAACGTTGAGTAATCTCTGATAAAGCGACGGTACCAACCCGTCATCCCCAGAAAGCGACGAGCCTGCTTTATTGTTTTTGGGATTGGGAAATTTCTTATGGCCGAGATCTTTTCGGGATCTACCTTCAGGCAGCCACCCCCTACTACATATCCCAAATATCTCAATTCTTTAAAGCAGAATCGTGATTTCTGGAGATTTATGGTCAGGCCCGCCTCTCTAAGCAGTCTGGCAACCTCCTTAAGGATTGTTATCATACTTTCAAAAGTGGGAGCAATGATCAATAAATCGTCTAGGTATACAAATACCGATTGCCGAAGTTGATACGGTATCACTTTGTCCATTAAACGACAAAGACGTTGTACAGAATTGCACAAACCAAACGGCATAACTGTATATTGATACAGTGGTTTTCCTGGTATTGAGAACGCGGTCATTTCCCGGGAACGCTTCTCCAACGGTATCTGCCAAAAGGCATCTTTCAAATCCACACTACTTATGTAGTGTGTATCTGAAAGACGACTTATCAAGGTTTCTATGTGTGGCATAGGATAAGCATCTTTCTTGGTGACAACGTTGAGTTTTCTGGAGTCCAAGCATAGCCTGTTTTTCCCTGGCTTGCGCACAAGAACTACCGGTGAACTCCAGGCACTGGAACTCTCTTCGATGACACCAAGGCTTAACATCCTTTCCAACTCTTGATCTATTAGGCCTTGTACCGCTGGAGATACAGGGAAATGACGTTGCTTGATCGGTGCTGCATCCCCAACGTCAATAATATGCTCCTCCATATGTGTTTTCCCGAGACCTTTTTTATTTGAACAGGGAAACTCATCAATGATTTGCTGCAGTTGTTGTTTTTGAGATTCATTTAACTCGTGCATGTTTAAATCCGGTACTTGTTCATTTTGAACATCGAGTTCCGAAATGATATTCGGGGCAATTCGAAAAGCTTTCCAAAAGTTGACTCCCAAATACAACGACTGCTGCAAATCTGGAACTATAAAAAACTCTAACTCTTCTGTTTTATCTTGATACGTAACAGGAAGTATAACCCTACCAACTATACTCTGTCTTGTTCCATCCGCAGTCCGTACCGTGGCTGTCATTTCTTCTGTTGGCATTCCTAAACCGCGAATAAGATCTACTCCATCCTTACCAATACAACAGACGGAAGCGCCACTATCTAATAAACCAATCATTTCTTTACCCCCTATTAGGACTTTTGCATATGGTCTGTTATCAAATTTAGTATCTAATATGGCTTCAGAAATTCTATTATAAATATCTTTCTTATCTTTGCAACATTTTCGCAGTTTTAAAATTCTTTCTTTAGGTGTACAATTAGGAATTTCGTTTTCAAAAATCTTTGCTCGTGCATTTTCATATCGTATTTTCCGTTCATGCAGAGTAAGAGGTTTGACATAATTTAAACATGTTTGGGTTTGACTTTCTTTATTAGTTTTGGGCAGAATTTTAATATTACTAGGACTTAATTTGGTATAAGTTCGGGATTCGGCTTCAGAGAACGAGTTTTCCCCGATACCTACTCGCCTCTCTTCGGGTTTCCCGAATTACACCGCGGACACTCCAATGGTGTAGCTACATCCTTTTGCCCACAACGATAACAAAATATTTTTCTGGGTGTTACTGGACAATCACGGAAGGAGTGGCCAATACGGTCACAATTCCAGCACAAACAAGTGGAATAATCTCTACGACCCATTCCCCTATTTCCGCTGGCACTTACTGACGCAATTTCTTGTTCCGCCGAAGGAATATCATCTTCACAATCAAGTTCATTTACGTGTTTTTTAAATTGAGGAATAATAGTGCGATTACTTGACGCAACTCTTTGCGAAATATATAATTCAGCCCTTCTTCCTACCTCGCGGAGTTGATCAAGATTGAAAATGGACTGAGAAAAGATTAACTGTCCTAATTTTTCTTTAACATTTTGCCGGATTATGTCGACTAAATCTAGTTCTGGAATTTGTGTCTGCATTCTAGCACATTCGGTCATTATTTTATCGACAAAGCTATCAAAGCTTTCTCCGGGTTCCTGCTTTTTATCGACTATCTTACGCAAAATATCGTAGTCGGAACGCACTTTTCGAAACTGTTTTACTAACCCCTCTTTCAGACGATCCCAAGTAAAGTATGGATTTTGTTTTGCGAACCGCCAATACCACGATTCGGCTGGTCCTCCTACCAAAACATGAAAATTACTCGTTATTTGATATGGAGTGTAACCGTGCGAAAATGCTAACCGTTCTATACGAAATATAAATTCTTCGACAGACATGTGTGGCGAAACGCCGTCAAACTTAAAACCCCACTTTTCCATTCGACAAAAATTTTGTCTGGTGTTAGGAGTCCAGGATTCGTTCAAACCTGGATTAAAACTTTGAAAGTTTGACGCTACTGGTCTCGAAAAGCTTTCTCTATTATGCCAACCTTGATTCAAACGAGCAAAGTTTTCAGTGTCTTGTTTCACTTCAAAATCTTTTCCGTTGACGTTTCGATTGGAACTAGCTAATTGAACAGTTATCTTTAATTGTTTAATTTCGTCCAAGATTTTAGTTAATTCCTCGCGCTTAACAAATTGCTCTTCATCCTGCGTATCTGTATTTTTCAACGGGGTCTCAACCGCTCGCCTCTCGCTCCTATCTTCACTATTACAAGTCAAAGCAGCTGGTTGTTGAGTACTCATTTTTATTTGATTAATCTCATCTAATATTCTTACTAAATCTTCACGACTAACAAACTGATCTCTATTGCGTATGACTGCTTCTCTTGCCGTATTCGTGACCCTTTGATCTGGTTGGTCTGCCCTATCTTCTTGTCTAGAACCTATCGATCCAACATTTTGTCTATTGTCAATTTTTTCAATCGAATCCTGACCCATTTGCATCTCGCGTGAAGTTGAAGGTGCACTTGATGCGTCTAAATCGATACCCCCTTCTTCTTGACTGGTCATTTTACTATGAGATCTTAACTTTCTTGATGAGAGTTGATCAAATACTAATTTCCTACCACGGCCTCTTCCACCCATGTATTTTTAATAACTCAAAACTTGTTATTTTCTTTCCTGATCTCAACTTAGATTTACCACTACTTCTTTAAGATCCAATCTAGACCAATTTTAATTGCTACTAACTAACCGGAGCTAAACTATACTGCTACTAATACCAACTACCAAATACAAAATAATTACTAACAAACAAAAAAACGGATTTTCCCAAATTGTTTTCAACTAACAACCCAATAATCTTGCTTTATCTAACAAAATTCAATATAATCATAATATAGGGGAAGGAATATATGACTTTCCATGCGAGTATTATGCGCCGACCCCGATATCTTACCGACAGATAATGTATCCCGAAATATCTATGTACTTTACTATTAACCTTTTCCTAAGTGCGCAGTGAATGAGAAAATCCTCTTTCTACAGACAACACTTAGAAAAAACCCAACTTTCTCTTCAGATATTTTCTAACCACACTGTATCTTTTCTATCTGACGAGAATGTCTATTTCTCTGAACGTCATGTACCATTATTCGGATAACCCCAAATAAGAGATCATGCCGCCTTTTTTAATTGAAAACGAGAACTATTTATGCTCTAGTCTGAACCCTTCACAGCCAACCATCTCGGAAAACCCCCAAGACTGGGATAAAGGAATTCGAGCCTTAATAAAATTAATCATATTCACGAAAAATTCACAAGAAAATCTACTTTAGGAAAGAAATGCTTCTGCGTTGTGACCTTTCAATTTTATTTTTTTAAAAGCTTTTAAAACTAATGTGTTACATTAGCAAGTTCTGACGATACTGATCAAATTTAATTTTCAAAAAGCCTAAAGTTGGGCGCCAATCTGTTATGGGTTTGGTTTTATAAAAAACCGACAGATACCTTCAAAATATTACTACGAAGATGTTGCCTCTTGAAGGTCTGTCCGTTCCCTTCTCAGCTAGGCACAAAATTTTGCCGACTCGAGCTCACGGATTGGGTAGGGTTCTTGCTGAGGGGTTACGGAGATCACAACAGAATACAAAACAAAATGTGCCATTAATCTAACCGATAAAATCCAAAACTACACTAATGAAAACGCAAGACTATCAACTTTAACCACAGAAGCATCCGAAATAAAAATTAAAGTACAGCGCATCGTCCCCATCACTTCAACTTTCGTACATCCCTTCCCCAAACTTAAACGCCTTAGCACATCATTACTACTATTCGATCACAAAAAAAATTGAATCACAAATAAAGCGAACATATTAACAAGGAAATTTATTGATTGTCTTATTTCTAACATTCCACTGAACCAACATTATCTTAGTTAAGATTTATACTTTATATAACCTTTTATGATGACAATTCGTAGTATAAAAAAAATAATATTTAACCTCGCACAGAACAAAAAAATTATATTTACCGTTATGCGGTTCAAATCTACGATTGCTTGAAACAATTTACACTGGTGAGGTAAATTTAAATATCAAAATTTCACAATGTGAATAAATATGGCACACGAATAAATGAAAAATTTGTATTCGACTTTACGTCTAAAGAATTTGGGAATTTCTTTACGTTCGAATCACTCACTATATAAAAATTTTGGCTTATGAATGCTAAACAAAAATTGTACTCACGAGAAGTCCTTCACTTAGATTTGTAGTTACCAAAAAATGTATTTCTGATGTTTCTTTTTGTAGTTTTCTCCGCTGAAGTTGTGCACAATTCCAACGTGAACTTTGAAGCAAAAATTTTCTAGCTAAAAAAAATTATAAAAATTGCCAAAATTAACAAATGTATTCGAACTGAGCGAATCTAATTGAACGAGACTTCCCTTGGTATTATGTGAACTTTCCCAAATCCTTACTTTTAAATACCGATTACAACTTAGATCGATTTCATGCAATATAATTTATTCTCAAATCTAACTCCTGTCGAGGCCTCGAGGAACGAGTAGACTTGACTTCGTCTTTGACGATCGATAGTTTCCGTCTTTTTTTTTGGTGTTGTACTGAATGCCAGCGTCCTTCGTCGCCTTCACTCTCGCTCTCCAAAATTCGCCAAATCGGGTTCAGATAAAAAAAAAAAAAAAAGGAATTCGCCAAAATTAAATTCCAGAAAAGCCGGAGCAAAAAAAATTCTTCAAGCTACGGGATAGCCGTGTAACAAAATAGCGTGCCAAATACGTGTATGAATTGTTCCAATCACGGATAACAGTTTAAAAAAATTCTGGTATTCGATTTCAAGGACCATGTGGCGCGATATCGTGGAATCCTCGAAACTTCTCGTCCTTTCTTAATTTGCAATTCCTTACGTGACGCAAAGGTTCCCAATTTTTAAAACAATAGTCCTGAATTTATAAACGAATACCAGAAATACTGTTCAAAATGTTCACTTTCTTCTCTCATTTATGAATTTTTGTATCGCGCCAGAAAGAATTTTTCCACAAAATTTGCCAAATTTAAAAATGTTTCAAATTATCAAAAAAATTTGAGTTGGCCAAATGGCCGCAACTAAAATTTTGGTTTTGAGAAAGACTTTCTCGTCCAGCGTCACGATGCAAAAGAGAGAGTTTGGAGATACGATGAATTGGTTTTAACTTTTTTTTGGCAAGTTTCTAATTTTTTGGTCTTTTACCTATTTTCTGCGCCTACTAGCGGCTATTATTTTAACCATTGGTCTAAAAAATATCCCTCCTAATTTTTGTAATAAATAAATTGCATGCTAAACATTTAGACAATAAATAATTACGATTAACGAATGTAAAAAGAATTGAAAATCTATGCTTCAATCAACTATCTGGCTAATTCCGGGATTAGCAGAAATATTTATAAATTGGTTTAAAGTTAATAGCATCTCTAATAATTACAAATATTTAACAAGGCGTCTAAATTGGTCATTTGATTGACGATAGAGATCCTAGTATGGTTCACTTATATGACCACACAACAATATTTTAAAAGGCACTCATTAAGGGGTTAAAAGTTCTGTTCAAAATATATCAATATTACAGTTTAACACGCGATTAAATAATGAAAAACAAATAAACGAGAACGAAATGCAATTATTTTAATGTAAAACTAATTTTATTTGCTCGAATTAATGAGTTACAGTAATTGTTTAATAAATTATTAACCTTTTTTCAGGCATCCATGAAATTTAAAAACTTAAAGACAAAAGCGTGACTTATTCTAAGTTAATAACATACCTTATGGTCATTTATTATGATTATTATTTTATTATGACCTTCAATAGTTTTTATTTTCTATATCACTTAAGATGTCTTATCTCCTGTAGGTTGAAAGAACGGACATTTCATTTTCGTTCTAAATAGTTAACAATATACGCTCCCATAAACTAAAACTCTTCAATCGCTGCGAAAAGTTACTTATTAGGATAGGTAGAAACTTGACTTATACGAGTAGTAAATGTTCTATAGTTTATGATGCCTTTAGGCAGATAGTGAACGAAACGATCATCATGTTTTCTGGTTTTAATATTCAATCAGCAAGATCCCATTAAATCTTTTACTTCTTTATATATGTATATATTTTTTTTGTTGTATTTTTAATTTGAATCGACGTTATTCTGGCTGTTATATATTACGCAGTTTTATTGTCAATATTACTACTCGATAGTTATTCCATAATTTTTTTCATATTTTTACTTTCCTCTGCTATAGAGGGAAAGTATTGTGTTCATGAGGAAGACGGACTCCGGGACGTGGACAGATGGAAACTTTCTGATCAGTACGAAATCCGTTTCAGGCAAAGTTATGAGATTGTCTATGCATCTGTCTGTCGGTGTGCCTGACTATCTGTCTGTCAGTCTGTCGGTCTGTCACTCTGTCGGTCTGGCTGTTTTTCTCTCTGTCTGGCTGTCTGTCCCTCTGTCGATCTGGCTGTTTGTTTGTCTATCTGTCGGTCTGTCTGTTCTACGTATTTTAAATAACTCGAGAACGCGTTGAGCTAGCGACTTGATATTTTTTTTAAATGAGTTTTACGAAAATCGTCGTACTCTATCATCTTTTGCAAAAGTAAGGTAAGCTACAACGGGTAACTCCCATAGAATTTGTTTGAAAAAATACAGTTTTTTGAACACTTCTAGAAACTTATGGGCTGTTGGGAAAAAATAATATAGAAAAATTTAAAGGATATAAAATTTTCCACATTTTTTTAATCAACGGCTTTCAGGTATCTCTAACGGTTCTCAATATATTTCAAAAAAATCGAGTTTTTTTGAAAATTTCTCGGAAATAATGCGCTTTTAAGAAAAAATGTATATGACCAAATTCAAAGAAAATAATATTTACTGCATTTTTTCCTTAAAAGGTTTTCACATATCTTTAACCCTTCTCGTGATATTTGAAAAAGTATTGTGTCTTACATATTTTATCCGAAACTAAATATTGCAGAGGAAAATTTTGTGTTGATCACAACTGATATTTTTTACTATCCACTACGGATATGATGGACAAGTACACGTCTATAGGTCCAATTACAGTAGAATTACGAACGTTTTATGAGTTGCATATTACTTACGAGTGTATAGGGGCTCACATTCGGATTTTCCCTTGAAACTTTTTTCTAGTAGATTCTTGTTCCGTTTCGATAACACTTTTTCAAAAGAGGTGTGTTGTAAGACAAATAAATGAGAAACGTTTGACTAGGGAATTAATCAGAATTGCGATAAAAGTTCTTTATATTTACCTGCGCGTATCTTTGATATCTTTCCAGTTTGCCATGCGATGGAGGTGTGTTGTGCAATAAAAACAAGGGCGAAGTTAAAACGGCAAATTCATAGCAATGTGGCATAAATTGAGATATTTTGTGAAAAACAAAAGTACAAAACTTTACTGTGGGTTGACATAAATGTCGGAAACTACAAAGAGTTAAACGCGCTCCCATCCTATTGGAACTAGGCGAATACATCCTCAGTCAGAAAAAAACACAAAAAAAAAGAAAAAGTTTCAGCTGAAGGTGGTGTTAAGGAAAAATATAATTACAACTTTTCCGTTTCTATGCATACACAAAGCCAAACTGTTTGACTACCATACGATCAAAAAACTTACACAAAAAAAACACCCATAGTGAAGTTCTTTTGAAAAACGGACTAATTTGAAATTGTAATTAGTACGACGCGTATTAAAGGTAAAGTATATTCATTTGGCTATGTATAAGTACTCCTTGTGATAATTATTTGTATTTAGAGTACTAATTAAAATAATTTTTATGGACACACTAATGAACTGCAGAAATTACTACGAAAAACTTTATCGTCCGTAAATTTCTTTTTTTTTGTTAAAATGAAAAAAAAAATCATGAACTAACTTTCGCTCGCATTAAATATTTTTCAAAGGTGTGCATTTTATTGCGACTTTCTTGCAGTCAAGTAGAATATAAAACAAAGAATTTGACCAATTTAATGGATTTTTAAAAAAACATCAATTTTTATCAATATTGTGAACCCAATTTGGCAGTACATTTTCGATGATCTGAGGTTCTATTCCATGAATAGCTCGATGGATATTATCAGCGTAATATCTTTAACGGATCTTTGACGGCAACTCACAAAATAAAACGTCCAACGGAGTCAAATCGCATCCCCGCAGAGGTAAAGTAACTTCACCAAAACGCCTGATTACACGATTATCAAAAACTAAGTGATCAAAAGATCGATTATTGGATCTCCTGTGTGGCGCGTAACGCCGACTTGGTGGAACCAGAGCACACAATGCCTCTGTAGCGCTCTCCATTGACCGTTAGGCTATTGCCATCTTCATCCTCGAAGAGGACCTCACCTCACCAACAGCACTAATATTCTCGACTGGACGAACATGAGGATAAATTGTGTTAGCGTAGAACTAAAGCTTTAGGCCAAATTACGTATCTGTAAAAATCGCTCTAGAATTCGAGGAGATAGCGGTCGAGGGGTTACATGGGATGGGAAATTGAGTGAAAGCACTATCTATTTAATGATGAAAACCCTATCAAAATTCCTTTAGCGATTTAGAAGATAGCCGGAGAGATGAAGAGGAAAGGTAATTTTATTTTAATGGTAGATGCTTTGTCTGTGAGATTCTTAATGCAACAGAGGAAACCGCATCTCAAGCATTTGAGCGGTTGAAAAGTTATCACGGGAGAGGCACCGAAACTGAAGGGAACGTGAATAAAAATTAACCCTTTTTTACTTCAGCTAGTAAGATTGTCAGTGCATATCGAAATCGGTTAAGCTGGGCAGCAATCATGTATTCCGACGCGTCTCTGTCTTTCGACTTCGCCGCAGCTTTTAACTCTTAACTTCGCGATATCAGCAGCTTCAAATTTCCTCGAGTGACAGTCAGAATCACGTTTCGATTCATAGTGACGATTCCGCGAAATTTCAAGCTGCAGATATGGCGAAGTCAAGAGTTAAAAACTGCGTCGAAGTCGAAAGACAGAGACGCGTCGGAATACATGATTGGTGCCCTGGTATCGATTAAGTTTTGGAATTTTCATCATAATAAAAATATTCTCTTTTAAATAAAAAAAATATCCACAATAATTTGCCGAGATTTTTTCTCTAAAATAGAAAATTCCAACGGATATGTAAAACAAAAGAACCAACTAAAGTTAAACAATAAATCCATCTTACACTTTTGTACGTTTAACGACATTAATCAAATTGATCGATGCAATTTAACTCATCTGGGCGATTTGACATTTGTCATTGACATATTACGCTTAGTGCAGATAAATGTTACGAATCTGGCAAAATAACATGAAATGTTTTACTGTTTATCTAGGAAGGTGCACTTATTTCCAGGAATCCACAAGAAACGAACAAAACTGATAAATTCCTGTTTAGTCCACATGTCCATTAAAGTAGTGACTGACCGCCATGGCAAATCTCTCATTTTTTCCCCTCTTTAAAAAAAAAAAATATTGCATATCTATGCTGGTCTTAAGCTGCCATCATCATCAACATCAACATGGAGCAAATGTCTCTGCGCGATACGGCAACAAATCGAATTCAATTGCAATGCTCAAAGGTGAATTTGCTGAAGGCATTTTCTATCTACCTACCTACCAATTTGGTTTACGAGTTATTCCGATGTAGGGGTTTCAGGGGCAGTAATGGGGCTGCTGAACACAGCAACAAATGGACGAGAGGGTGGCAGAGAAGTTTTCACGTAGAATGACCAGAAAGCCAAGAAAAATATTAAACACGTCACATAAAGCGGACATTGCATCTCAACATCGCGCAAGGAGATTTAAATTTGCGCGCGCGCATTAAAGGAGGCTCTAATGCCATTTATATGCGCCAAACGCTGGGTAATAATTTAATGCCTGCATTATTCTTGACAATTCCGCAACTGCTCTTCTGCTATGATGATACAACGTTCCAAACATTACCAAAGCAATGACAACAGCAATTCCAACAACAAAATATACATGGCAAACATTATGAAACACATTCGCAGCCGAAGCAACAGCAAGAGAAGCAACAGCGACAACCTGTTCTTTCCGTGGTAAACATACAAAGTATATAAAAGAGATATTCCGCGGCAAAAGGTGGCCCCGTCTCCCTAAAACAGGGAATACCCTAGTTGAATGTCCATCTGGTTGTATGTAAACCATCGCAGGTGGGGAAATTAAGAGGTAACCTATGCCTAAGCGTCACCTGAGTTCGGTCGAATGCGCTGGCCATTCTGGGCTCAACGTCATTCTAATCCAGAAAGTGTCCGTGGAAGGTTTACTCTGACTTCGGGTCCCTGACAATGACACCTACAAAGTAAACCCGCTGCGGTGGATACCATATATGGGGAGATAGGGGGCAATATAGGCAACGCCACTCATTCACCATTCATATGCAAGTCGCGAGACGCGGTGCAGTTGGATGTCTTCCATGGCAATAAAGATCTGACATGCATCGCCAACATAAGCCCAACATATTCTGTTTATGTTTTGCGCGATTTTCTGAATATGAGCCGGCGACGAACGTGCAAAATGCTGTATTACTGAAAAATGCGTTTTCGTTCACCCCACATTCCCCCCAATGCTTTAGATTGGTTATGCTGTGACTTCTTGCCGCATTTGGAGCTCAAGTTTCAAAGGTATTCTCTCAACATGCATGTTTGGTTATTTTCCTATTTCTTAGGAGACCAGCTTCATTTGACCCCTTTTTGTAATCCCTGCCCGACCATCGTGGGCCTGAAATCGTATTGTGGCCACCAAGGTGTGAATTTTTCATGAATTTTTGTCGGAAAAAGCCAAGTTCCTGCTTATAGTAAGTTGATAGAGTGGTTTTTTGGGTGTTGTGCTGCAACAAATCCCAGCAAACAAATTAATTAATCATAATAAAAGAATTTTTTTAAATTTAGGTATTACTTACTGATTAAAGATATTATATAACTTGACTTTATTTTTGAACAAATACCATAAGTATCAAAAAGTATTTAATTTATCTCGAGAAAATTTGATTTAAATTTAAAGTGGATATCTACGCCAAGTTGTGTGAACGGAACTAGTTTCATTATAGGTCTTTATTGGATTGTAAGCTTTACAGTGTTAATAGCATCAAATTACCGAGCGAACTTTCTATTCTTGAATATTCTGTTTTTTCGTATCAATTACTTTTGAACAAATATGTTTTACATAAAGAGAAACAAAAAAACTTTAATGGACCTATTTTCTCCTATTTAAAAAAAATCTTTATCGTTGCTTTAAAACTGTGGTTTCTAACCTTTTTTTCTCTCGCGACTAACTAGAATGACATCCTTTTCCAATTGTGGTTGATAGATCATCGATCATTGTTACCACCCGTCTTAAGAAATAAGGGTCGCAGGCAACTTTTTGGAAAGAAAACCACGCAAGGCAGAACTGTATAAGGGAAATGCACCGCAGGCACATTTAAAGTGAAATATGACTTTAATTTGACTCAAAAATTAATAAAGTTGATATATTCTTCTTAATTCGCATTCCAGATTCATCATTTTAGAATCTCAGAAGAAAAATAAAATTTCACCACATATTGCCACCCTTTTAACACGTTGACTGCCCAACCAATTTTGCAAATATTTGAAGGAAAGGCCAATACATGTACCTGAAGAATTTATGTAGAATGTACTGTATGTCTGAATGTAATGTATGTCTATATGTAGAATGTAGACCTAGCTATCGAAAATGATAGCTTGTACCCCTCATGATACAGTGGCATTTTTCACTGGTTATTAAAAATGATAACCATGGCAGTCAATGTGTTAAAAATATGTGTGAATCTCTTAGGGGTTTGCAACCAGGATATTGTGATCGGGAAATGGTGGATCAGCTTTTATAAGGAGTTTTTCCAATTAAATTTTGTTGATGCTATTTTATGATTTAGTTATTTTCATAATTTCTCTTTTCTTACGGTTTGTTAGTTTGTGAACCTTCGTTAGAATGCTTGTTTGCATAACAGTACCATATGAACACAAAATATAAATAGTTAGCCACATATGCTCCAAAATAAAGATAGTATTTTTGTGGTATGATTTGAGAACCATGGAGAGTACTTGGCTAAAAACTTTGTTTATTATGCACTTTCATATCTTATGTACAGCAGTTGCTCTGCCAGTGCCGAGCCAGAAATATGTTTGGAGGATGCAAAACCATAGCATAAACGCCGATGCAGTGGTTACGTGTCCTACGTGAATGTTATCATCAAATACTTGCCTTTTCTTTGCATTAGAAATGAAACGAGAATTTTCCCCTTTTGCTAAAAAATGTCTACTCCTGTTGCTGGTTTCTGGAAACTTCCTGGCTAAAGTCACACCACGTCTGTTCTATTCCTTGGACCGTTCTTTGGCCACGTACGGACAACGAATATGACAAGGTATAGAAAGTGTTTACTGTTTTAATATTGTTACTCTCAGATTTTATTTGTTAGATGCAATTTCGGATAATGCTATTCCACAAAAATTTTCAACACTACAAATTGAATAAAAAAAAAAATTGTGAAATAATAGTAAAAGTTTTGTTTGTACAGAACTTAAATTTAATTTTGGGTTCATGTGCAAGTAAAACAAGAATCGATTTTAATAATCGTGATTTTGGAGAGATATTTGTTATTAGAAATTTTGGAGAATATATGTTTTCCAAGGGTGTCAAATCCGTGGCCCGCACCAAATATTTTTGCGGCCCGCGCAGTGTATTGGCTCCACAACAAATATCTTTGAAAACAGGCATTTTAATAAAACATAAAGTTGGCCCTCCATTACCATGACTTTTCCCAACTGCAAAAAAATAGAGACACATTTATGTGAAGATACCTTGGCGAGAAAGGGAGATAAGAATCAACTGCAAAAATTTGTCGGCAACTGCAAAAATAATTTCCCCTCTTTTTTATGGCGATTTTATGGTTGCAGTTGACGGACTTGAACTTTTTTATAGCGATTTCTACTACAATCACACATTGTCCCTTTAAGTGAATAGTGAGCACAGACACATACAAAGTGCTATTATAGCGTAGCTGTCATTTTTCATGTAGTTCAAACACACACATGCAGCTGTATAGCTTTATTTCTATGCTAATTTGAACCTTATATTCATAGCATAAGGTTTGATATGATTGCTATAAAGTTGTTAAACTGGAAGGGAAAGCGTTTATACTTGTATTCAGTCATTCCTATTTAGATCTATATAAGTCTATCTTGCTCTAGTTTTCTGCATTTTTTGCAGTTACAGAAGTCATGGTAATGGAGATCCTCCTTAAAGCTACCATTGCCAGGATGCAATCATCAAGTACTCTATATGAATGCAGACAAAATTTTTATGAAAAAAATCCATTTGTATGGGCGAGGGGGAAGAGGTAGTGCGATTGGATTTTGATGTATGAAACGGTTATGTAAAATGATATTCTAAAAACATTTGATCTTTATAAATACATCCCCTCTCTCCCGTACAAATGGAATATTTTTTTACATTTTATTACAGTGGAATTTTATTAATTTTCGGTCTTAATACAATGGAGCGTATGCATAAAAAATGAGCAAATGGTTATGCTCCACTTTTTGGTGCAAATTTTCCTATTTTAGTTAATAAAAGTAAGAAAATTCTGTACTTTGGAAGCAGGTGTTTATTGCCACACCTTCAATATTTCTTGTGAACTGATTTTTGGTAAATACTTTCCTTCGAATCTAGATATCTGAACGCGTGCTTTTAGCCAAATGGGCCATCGAGTTTAAAGTCAAAGACCGATTTGAATGATCAGAATTTAAATAAATTGTTTTTCAAAAAAAAAAAAAAATTATAAACTTTTTCTTTGAGTCAGAAGACGTCTTATAGTATTTAAATGTGTATAAATTTAAAAGATTAGCAATAATGATATTTGAGCTCTTTTAATTAAATAGATAACATTCCATAATTATGGGCAATTTTATTAATTTATGTTGATTTAATTATCACTAATATTACAAATTAATATGCTAAAGAACAGGTTTTTGAAATATAATTTTTAATTTTATGTAAATATCCATATAAATAAAAGCATTTTTTATATTTACTAAAAAAATCTAAGAAAAAAAAATCTTAACAGAAATTTCGAAATTTTACCTTGGATGAATCATTTCCTGTCTTAAGAGCAGCATAAATTTTTAATGAATGACTCTATTAACTTTCCCAGAGAGATATGAATGTTAAAATAAAATTGACATGTCGCTAATAAAAAACATCTACTCGAGACGTGCCAGCGAGCTTTTTCAAATAATTTTAAATTAGGTCATAATTAGATCTTAACACTAAATGCAGATAAGCCACACACCTATGCATGGTCAGGTAATTTAGTCATCAAGTTTTTCCGTTCTCTGCCAAGCATTCCAAGGGAGTTTGTTTTTTTCGGTGATGTGGCGGGAAAATTGTTTTCTTTGAATTCCATGGTGCAGTCATCCAATTTTTAAGCTTCATGATAAGCAAATAACTCAATTAGCATCTTAAATCTTGAATTTCATTTCTTTTGAATGAGGCGGCCATATGGATCCACCTGCCCCCGTCACACCGATTTACTTTGAATGTAGTCTCGTATTTTTACCTCTGATACCTGAGTGATATCTTCTCTCTATGTTTAATACGTGAAGTAAATATTAACAGACGCGGCTGCGAAGTAAACAAAGCGCCATACACGGGATTGGATTGTGTGAACTCACCTTTGCCATCATCAACGTTCGTAGGTTAAAATTAACCAGTGACGGTGTCAGTTTATGAAGTTAAGACGTTAATTGTGTTCAGGCGCAGATTGTCGGCTCATTAGATATAAAAAAAAGGTAATAACCGCTCAGATACCGTGTACTCATTCACCTAACCCCGCCAGGTATCTTCAACTAACAAACAGCCCTGTTCGAATTCAACAATAAAGAAACAAAGCAGCGACCGACGTGAAAAAATGGATCCATTACGAACCTCTTGAAAGCTGATAAGGAGAAGCACGACACGGAATCCATCGAATGAAGAATTTTATTTTGCTTGAATCCCAGCTCAATTATCTGGGGACCATTTAAAGAAATTTCCGGGCTAAAGGATTAAAATTTCGGGTTATTTAAAAGTTTAAATTTGAAATTAATGGAGTTTAGAGTTGAGGATATTAAACTGTTAAGTTTTAGTACATGCCTTCACAAAATATTGAAGGCCGATTACTAATTGCTAAACAGAAAGTGTAGCAATATTTTAAATTTATCATATTAACCGAATTCGAGAAAAAAAATTATACTTGACTTTTGTTTTTAAATTATTTAACTCACATTTTATTTGCCAGTCTGGCTACCTGGCGAGCGGGGCTGCTAAAATCTAATTAGGATTCTTAGATTTGTATAAAATAGTTTTCTTACAGAGTTATGTGCAGTAGAAAAAAAAACTATAATTTTTTTGAAGCACAAATCGTGTGTTGCAGACTAAAATTACGATGTAGGCAAAGATCCTTGAAAAAAATGCGAAACAGGCAAAGTTTTTGAACACAACATAGATTTTATCACACAGCGGTAAGATGATACATTTCTTACATAAATGAACCTCGTGTGATGAAAAATTGGTTATAATATTGAGATTTATTATGCAAAGCCACTCGAAAGCTAATTAACGCATAAACTTCGAATTTAGCATAAACTTCGAATTTAGCACAGACACAGGGCAATTTAGTTCCAAAATTGAAAAGAATTGAACCACTCTCCCCTCGCCCCACCAAGAATGACCATCGCAAATCACATCCAGAAAAGGTCCTTTCGTACGCTTACAAAAACTATGAATGAAAACGTATTTTTAGCATTAAACAAATTTGGAGCATAGTCAAACATACACTCAGAAAAATGTCCAGGTCAACTTTTTTTCAGGTTAACTCTGACCGCTAGCTGGCTGACAGAGGTTTCCATTACATGACATTACATCCTCGAAATGCCTATCTAAGGTCAACTGGTGCAGCTCCCAATGCCCTACTTCACCTGCTGGTGGCTTAATTTCAGAATTTCTCCGGTCACAGGTCAACTCAGTTTTACTTGCCCACATGCAGGCGAACGCGCGCCTGCCCGAGGCCAATTACGCCGTATGTAGGTCGTCGAGTTAGCCTCCATTTTTCTGAGTGTATACTTAATAAAATGCAAAAAGAGCAGAAAGAAATAAGTTTTATTTAAAAAGTATAGAAATCGTCAAAAACAAGTTCTTTTTAGGCCTTGCACGTAGGGATAACCTCATAAAGTGAAACGTAATCTTTCCGTTTTTGATAAAATTATAATTTTGATAAGACAAAAGCTGAAAATTAATTTCTCGAAAGTCACTATTAGAGAGTTTTACGTAAAACCTTTGAAAGTTCGACTTTTTTTTATTATTAATTTTTTGTTAGTCTTAATTTTCTGCTATTTAATATCTAATTTTGATTGCTCCACAAACTGACTTTTATGACAATATTTATAGCGCAAAAACGCCACCAGTGGAACGAAGATTCCAAATTATGCCAAAACAGCTCCAAAAAAACCCGTTGATCATTATAGATTTTATTCCGATAGCCGCAGAAATATAGCAAACACAGTCGGAATTCCGCCACCTTCGCAAAAAAACGCGATCAAAAATTGAATTAAAATTCAATCGAAACGATAACAGAAGACCAAGCCAAGTTCCACTCGAAAATTTCGGTGCTGCATTTTATGTTGAGACAACGAGGAAAATGCTAAAATTTTTATAATAAAGCAATTTATAAAAATATAAAAATATATTTATATATAGTTCAAATAAAAAAAAGCTTTCAAGTCGTATATCGTGGTTGATTCTGAACCTTTTAGTTCCACATGAATTCGATTCCATTTTCGACCATCAAATATTCGAATTTGAACATGTAACTTATACGAAAACGCTGGAAAAAATTGTTTAATTTCGGTGAATTAATTCAGATATGAAATCACAATTTCGGTCACGCTACTCAAACCTCTAATACAATTTTACACAAAAACCACATAAATTATATTTCCCGGTGTTTAGCGAAGAGAAGAAAAAAAAGCTGGCAAGAATAAAAAAAAAAAGAATACAAATACAAATTCGAATGAGGTAGACTTGATTTTCGAATATTATGGCAATCGAAATGGTTCGATGTTGATGGGTTTACCTCTTTTTTTTACACCGTTCGTATATCATCTGCCTAAAACTTGATATATCGCCAGTGGAAAAGAAAAGATACATTTATTGAGCAACGTCTAAAATATCAGCGAATACATATTATTGGCAGAAAGAATTTGAATAAATAATTTATTTATGAAAATTCATATCTTTGACTTGAACTTGATATGAAATGGAATTTCAAAAAGTAATTTTTACTAATAAAAATCAAGAAAAACTGAACAACATAAAATTTCAATGAGTTTGGAATTTCATCCTTATTGCTTTTTCATTTTCAGTTATTTGGATGTACTGAAAGTTTTTATTAATATTTCATAAATTTTCAAAACATCATAAATTCGCGAATTCAGTTGCTCCGAAAATTTTTCTTTTAGCAAATGCGATAATCAAACTTTAACACTCTAACTGCCACGTCAGTCAAAAAGACCTGACACCTAATTGTACACAACGGCCACAATGAAAATTATTAAAGTGTTCGCTGCAACCGCAACGATTTTTTGTAGTTGCACACATTTTATGGTAATAAAATAACATTTAGGTATAATTTTGTTTCAATTTTTTTTTCTCTTAGCGCCATTTTGACTGACAACTAAATATTCGAAAAAGGTTTAAAACTGTCGTGGCAGTTAGAGTGTTAACGAAACTAGAATCGTCAACAACGATACATACTTGCGGCGAAATTTAAATTTGTTTCATTTCGATGTTCATCGGATTTGTATTATTTTTTTGCCTTTACGAAATGAATCCATAAAAATTTAAATTAAAATCTTTAATGGCTTTTAATGGTCAGCTGAAATTGATGCAGTAACAATCGACCAAAAATGACCAAAAAGATTCATTTCCTCGGCGAGAAAAAAAGTTAATATCAGGTATCGGCTCGCTTGGCAGTTTGTCCCTAAATCCGCGATGAATGAATGAAAAAAAAATTAATCGAGATGCATTTTTGGTAGTTTTACCATAAAGACAAAAACATTATGAGCGGTTAAAAGCTTTTTATTGATATTGCTCTGTTTTCAGAGATGGAAATTATTCAGTTTTTGAGAAAATGTCAGATTAATATTTCAATAAATGTTCGTTTTATTTTTTAATCTGAAATTGTTGCTGATTTGATTAAGATAAAAGTGAAAATATTTTATCTTAATAAAGATTACAAATTGCCTGCAACTTAGGTGAATCATGCAGACTAAAAGCGAACGTTTTATTACTATTATTGTTAACGTTCTTTTAAAGAGTTTCAGCCGGATCGGGAAATAACTAAAACAATAGTAATTTGCAATTGTACTACTATACTAAACGATATTCTCGGTAGGTGTACAATCTGGTTAGCAAACAGATACTGGAGAGGTCTACATCAAAAAAGTCTCAATCGTTCAGTCGATAGAAGAAAGGGGGTTAGAGAACAAGGGTAGTGCTATAGTCATAATCTCTACCTATTGGCCTAAGCCGGGATGAAATCGGAGCAGTCGGTCAGAAAATAGAAGGAGAAGGGCTAACATTTTTAGGGGTGGTGTAAGTATGTTATATATATTAGTGATTTTTCAAATCAAGAGCTTTCATATGATATCCATATCGACATATATTTGATACGTGTAGGGAGATCTTTTTTTTGGATCAATCCGGGACAAGATGATCATCAAATTTTTTTATAAAAACTAGGGGCTGGGCCCCGAACCGCTTCGCGGTTCACCCCCCGCCCACGGGTCGGCCTTTGGCCTCCAATCAAACGCAGCGTCCGGCCGCGCGTTTAACACTAGAAGAGCTAAGTTTCGAGATCACTTTACCCCCACCTCTCGAGCTACTTTTTAATGGGTCTATGTTGGAACCAGAACTACCACAGACACTCATGCCAAATTTCAAGTCAATCGGTTCAGCCGTTTTTGCGTGAAAGAGGAACAGACAGACAGACAGACAGACACCAACTCATTTTTATATATTAGTATGATCAAACTTGATATAGACGAAAACCAAAGGAAAAAAATTGATAAAGTGGCACCACATACGAAAATTTATAAATATAGCATGTAACGCAGGTATTTAAATAAAGATATACTCAGTTCCAATCGAAAATTAAGTTAAATTTTCGCGCTCTTTACGTTATGTAGATAATCACAACGGAAATTGTAAAAACTCCAAACCAGGAAAATTCGTCGCAGGCCAAATCTTTTGAGACTATCTGCACTTGGAATAACATACATCTGAAATACGGTACGTTTCGCATATTTAATGATTGTCTTCCTAGCGTTCGAAAAACAGTAAGACTAATTTGAAAAATCCGGGACAAAAGTCTATGTCTCCGGGACGGCGGAATAACATGCCTAAACCCGGAATGGTCCTGGCAAAATGGCGTCTCTTATCCGGCATTTTGTGTTTTCTTGATCTAGGCATGCTTAAGCGCCATTAACAAGACCTAAAAATATTTTGACACCAGTTTCGTGAAAATCGGTTCACTCGTTTGGAGTGTATTCCGTAACAAAAAGTTTACATGATAGAATTCTGAAAACAATATCGTCCTTTTGCTTGCAGATCGTAAAAATCCACAAACAGTCAGAATTTTATAGGAAAGTACCAGGAAGACCGAGCCATGCTCGGCGATCTCAAAATCGTCCTTCTGCCTCTGTCTCTGAGTAATTGAATCCGATTGTAATTGCAATATGATTCGCATAATGAGGTTCAGGGAACTTGATTGTTTTCTAACTACTATTTATCGCTGCCGATAGATATCTAAAAAGTTATATTTTTAGAATGCATATCGAAAAACCTTACTCCCTAGCAATATTGCGAATTTTCATTAAGATACCTTCACGTAATTCGAAGACACCAGGTGAGGGGTATCGAGGGGAGGTAAAAGTCAGGTTTGTAGTGGAAAATCGAAAGCCTTTAGCACGCTTAGTAATACTGTAAAGTTTCATTAAGATCGGACCACCCATATTCGAAGATACCAGCCGAGGGGTATCGAGGGGAATTTTCTCAGAGGCGAGACTTTTCTAGATCGGTTTTTTGTCCTCGAAAATCCCTAGCCTCCAAGTTTCGTGAAAATCGTTAGGCGGGTTTTCGAGATCTGTGTGCAGACAGACAGACATTCCTCGTATTATATTATAGGATATTTCCACTTTTAATTTTAATTTTAGTATCTGCTGACAGTGTTTTTGCAAGTTAAAAAAATATCAATAGTTTTTTAATTTAGAAATATAGTCAATAGTATTTGTCTTTTAGATTATCTAAAAATCTTAATAAAAAAAAATAAATGCCGATACAAATAATCTTTTTAAGTACAGAAATCAATACTCAAAGATGCTTTTTATCAAGTTGAATCTTTCCAAAACAAATTAATGTTCAAAAATGTGTTTTTACTCATAAATCTGCAACAGATGTCACTGGCACGGTGAAATAATTATTAATTTTTTTTTGTGGCAAAAACCTGAAAATAAAGTGGTCGCCTTGCGTCATAATAAATTTACTGTGAGAAGTAATTCGATATGTCCTAAACTTGTGACAATCCACGGTTTGAATTATTATTTTTTCCACCGGCAAACTTTTTATGGTTTCAATTTTATCTGTTTCCCAAATCTGAATCTCAGACTTCCCATCGTCATCAGTTATTAGTTATACAAGTTGCCAATTGCCACCGTAAAAGATATCCAAATATGTTTGGTTATTTGTGGGAGAAAGATGTTAACTTGTGAACAATTTCTTACCACAAACTATCCCACAGATCATCAGCCAAGCATAAAAACGTTTTGCATTTTGATCTCCATCAGGAAATTTTGCCGAAAAACCTAAAAGAAAAAGGTAAATGTCCAATTTCCATGGTCACTTTTATTTTGACGGATAAACGAGAGCTTCACAAAACTGAAAAATCTCAGCTTAAATGAACTTGGAATTGAATTGGCCGACCGGCAAGATATCCGAAGCCGCAGCCATCAGGTTATGTTTTATGCTCTCATCGGTTTTAAGTGAACTACATCCATAATAATTCTGTACATACTTGGATATGTTTTTTTTTTCTTGCGTACAATGAAAAACTACTGACAGAATTTTTACTCCCTGTGCGCTGAAAACTGCAAAGATGAAATTTGAGAAGTTGTTGACATGATCTCATAAAAGACTTCCAGATGTCGTCCGCCAGGTCTTTTGTTTCGAAGCAGATTTTTTTTCACCCATTTTTTATCCGTTTTTAACTGGAGCCTAAGTGCGCATCGAGTAGCCGACAAATTGAGACGAAGTTCTTCAACCCTTTTGAAGTAATGTTGAATAAATAAATAAGAAATTTATAAACTATGCGAAAGCATTTGGAGTTTATACGTTACCTGGTCAAGGTAATCGAGAAGTCAAAATGAAAAAAAAAAAAACATTGTGTGGGAATTATTGCGGTAATAAATACTTATTGGAAAATATTTAAACTATTTTATAGGTAACCTGCAACTGATTAACCATAAGGTTTTTCACCGACTTTTTTTTTGTTGAATTATTCAAATCTAATTGAGCGTTAAGTTTATAAATTGGGCACATGGAGTTAGACTGTTGTATTCAATATAGCACGTATGAAATTAGCACCTGAGCGATGTTTGTTGATATTGCATTGGGAAAACGGATCTTGTTTGTTCTCATAATGCTTTTTTCTACATAATCTGCGTGGTTTTTCTTAAACACGAGAAAAAAAAATTTCTTTTGGATAGCCGGTACTTCTATTCTGGACGAAACACGAATATTTTGTAAATGGTTAAATAGACATAAAACGGAAATCATTAATAATCCTTTAAAAATGTCCCAACAAACACCATTACACGAATTCTACTAACACAACAATGTGGATTCCGTGTTCTTACGTAGAACTAGTGAGAATTCTCACCCTTTTGGAATAATCGATGTACTACCATCAATTTTTTGATTTCCGCATCCCCGTTTGTCCAGGGTTACCAGATCGGTAATCTTTTCAGAATTCAAGTTCGGGTGTCTCTGACGAATAAATTTCAGAATTTTATGTCGTATAAACGGGCGTGCAACACACGAATTTAGTGTCGAAGAATAAAATTCGCGGAATAAAGTGTAAACAGCGCCTTAGGAGCGTGCGAATTTAAATTTGATTTAGTTTAGAATATAATTTTAAATAAAGTTTCCATACATTTACATTCATTCGGACAACTCAATAGCTTCACTTTATTCAAATAGGATCAAAATGATCTGGCGTCGATCTTGATTGTTTTGTAGAATTTCATGTCAATTTGATGCCGTTCTTAAATTTGTGACTGAATTTTTCGTCCTTTCAATTCTAAAGCAACTTTGCTGATTTTTTTTCATCACTATATTTTGTTCTTTGCACGCTTCTTTGATTTTATTGCACAAAATTAGCTTTGGAAAAAGAAAACTCTAGAAATACATAAAAATAAAAAGTTGTTGGTAAAAAAATGCAGAAAAGGATAAAAATAAAAGAAATACTTTTTGTGATCAACCGACTCTTCACATTACAAAAAAGCGATAAAAACTTCACAATAAGAAAAAGGTTTTGCTGTTTTCATTGAAAAAGTCGATAAT
This sequence comes from Chrysopilus asiliformis, assembly GCA_964034945.1. NCBI lineage: Eukaryota > Metazoa > Arthropoda > Insecta > Diptera > Rhagionidae > Chrysopilus > Chrysopilus asiliformis. Next base: position 100,078,509 of record OZ035962.1, read on the forward strand.
ATTTAAAAATTTCAAACACAATTCTTTTAACAAATCAGTTATTAAATTCAAAGCCAGGATACATGTATCGAAATTTCGCTAATTCTAGATTTGTTCTATTATTCATAGCATCAGCTAATTTGCTAATACTCTTCGACATAAATTCAATGGAATCTGATAGGTTGCCGATTTCTTGAGAAAAGTTACCATTTGTCGGGGTTTCTGAAAAAAATTAAATTACATAAAATTTAAGTACATAAAAAATTGAATTACATAAGTGTTTTAAAGTCACTCTCAGATAGGGTGACCATATTTATTTTGGGTTAATCCAGGACCAGATGAGCTGGGAAGGGGAAATGGAACATGAAAGAAATTTCATAAAGAAAGAAAAAACTTGATTTAAACGAAAACCAAAGAAAAACAATTACGAAATCTGCGCCGCAGATGAAATGTTTTCAACTCGATGTAGCGTAATGATTTAAGTTACATGGTATCAAGCAAAAATTTACGGTCCACAAAAAAATCGTGACGGAAATTCTGAAAATATCAATGAAGAAAAGTGCTCTGCAGGCAATTTTTTTAAGATACTTGCGGCCCTTGTGGAAAATCGCTAAACAAATGTGCCGCAGATGAAAAAAAATGTCATTTACAACAACCCCCAGCCGAGGTGGAACAGTTTTTTTTTTACATATTTAGTGATTTTTTTCTTTAGCTTAATAAATTGTTACACTAAATTGAAAATTTCGGGATAAAAGTATATTTTCCGGGACGACAGGACAGGTCTAAATCCGGGACGTATGGTCACCCTACCCTTAAACCATTTTAAGTTCTAAAATATTTTTTCTTTATTAATAACTAAATTGATAATTTAATACCAAATGTTTTGTTTACCTGTAGGAATGCGATTGACGCCAGAATTTATATTGCCATTGACAGAATTTTCTTCTTGATTAAGAGACTCTGAAATCAAAAAAAGAAAAGAAAAATGAATCATCCTTGCCAGGAAAAGAATTGCTGAGATATCCACCTTCATTTTCATCATTTAAACTGTGGATTCTAGTGAAAAACTCTGGAGTTGATGTCGGTTTAGATTGAATATTTTCATATTGAAGTGGTGTGGTCCTCCCTGTCTGTTGGCTGGAAGTTTCTTCCTCTTTCTAAATTAAATATTCAAAAAGTCAAAAACTTATGCTAGAAATGTGGAATGCGATATTCTACTCGTACCACAATTATTAAGTCATGTTCGATGTCAGGTGTTGAATAGACTTGAATATCAACATATTCTGGAAACTCCCCCCAAACTTGCAGCGCTCTTCTCTCTAATTTTGTTAATTTCCTATTTGTTTGCTGCTCAAGAACTTTTACGTATTTTGAGCGAACTTTATGTTTATAGTTAATAAAACGCTGTGAAGAACAACTTTTAAGGAAAAAAAACTATTTCTTGTTCAAAAGATGAAACTTTTCTCACCCGTCTCCATTCCGCCATACTTAACCGAGGCCCATTCTGGCAAATATTGAGTTTCTTACACATGTCCTTCCACTTTTGTTCCCATTGATTACGCTCAGCGAGAGGATCTGCCATTCCTTTCCGGAGGGTTGGGTCCCTTTCTAGCGATTCAACATAAATCTCGAATTGTTCCTTCGAAGTTTTTATTTTTTTTCCGGCCTTTTCCGCACACATTATCTTAAGGTTCTTTAGTTGTAAAAAATGTTAAACTCAGCGACTTCAAGCAAAAATTCCAACTTTACAGTTATTTAAATATATCCTAGCAACGTAATAGCAACTATCCTGACAGGCAATTCTTCGTCTACTGACAGTCGAAATGTCGGTATTTTAGCGACTATCAACTAAAGTATTTTAGCGACTATCAAGCAAACCAATCCTGTTTGAATATTCTACACAAGTTTACATATGTGTGTAAGCTGAACAGAACTCGTGCTTCAGTTGCCAGGCTGCTTACGTTCAGAGAAAAAGTGATTTCTTGCTGCTACCTTTGCCAAACAGGTTTATACACTTTGCATGTGTGCAGAAAGTTGCCGATGAACCACAATTTCGAGTGGCGATTTTTGCTTTCCATCTCCGCAATCGTTTCACCAGAAAATCGACTTAAGTTAACCCGACTCAGTCTTAGCGAGGGCGTGCACGATTCAACTTTCAGTCTTCAGCATGCTTCCGCCTCACGAAATTGTGATAAAGAAACGAGTGCGACAAGAGGGGAAAAATCGCCACTCGAAAAGTGTTCTTCACGTCTTCTTTTACGCACACAAACGAAGTCGCTCGTGTAGCACGTTAGCATGCATGTGTGCGTAGTTTTATTGAGTCAGTCATACCCCAAATAAACAAAAATTGAATGCAAATAGTGAAATCCCAATTGCAGGTAGTTTTTATTTTCAGGTAGGTAGGTAAATAACAAATGACCAGTCCTTATTCTTTTATTGTTGGCAGTTTCTATTTTGGCAATTGATGTTGCCTCGGTGCTAGCTAGTAAGGGAATGAGCTGGAAATACAACCCATATATGAGAACCACACACACATGGGCGATCGCTTGTTGTACACAAATTTTTCCTACTAAAAAGTGAAGAAGCGTGTACGTCGGAAACGCATTTTGAGGAATAAAAGTCGCCGCAATGAGAAGAAGCGTGTACGATCGCACTAAATACCGATCGTGTTCGCTTTGCTTGCTCACTACTTAGTTTGTTGTTGCCTGGTGGGCATTTACCTTTTAGTTCAATGTTTGCTCTTGATCTAGAATGTTGTGAAACATTGGAACCGATTCGGCTAACAGATGGCAGCACATGGACTATTTCGAGATTTTCCACGTAAACTCGTGATCAACTGATCGATATCGTTGATTGTTATTCAAACGGAACAAGTGTTGACCATTGATCGTCAATTGTTTAAAGATCGTTCAACAATCAAAACGGTCATCGTCTATCATTAGGTGATCAGTGATCATCATTTCAAAAAAAATCAGCGGATTCTGAATGGTTTAGCGGTTTCAATGCCCCGAAAGATCGAAACATGGAATTCTTGCCTCTCATATTTCTTGGTTGCGTTTGATTTACTTGCATTTTTGAAGTTATGATGCTAATTTGAGGTTATACTTTCTGTTGGAGATCTTTTCTATTTACGAGTATTTTTATAATTTCCATATATATTTTAATGATTTTAATGATTTCCTGTACTTTCGCAGTTCTACTTTATATCAAAAGATGATTATCGATTAATTCCACATATTGAACTCATGCTTGAAGAGAACGCTTGCACGGGTACGGATATCACAAAATTGCAATTTCACAGATTTAAACTTTGAAGATCTTAGGACTTTGTTGTATAGTTGCTTAAAGTAAAAGACTGGGCACGTGGAATTAACAATAGTAATTGTCCCCATAGATCGTCTGTTCCAGTTATTTATGAGTTGTGTCACGGAATTTTAATGTCATCGTTCTATATTTTTTTGGAGAAGTTTTTTGGGAGTTTTTCAAACGGCAAAGTTCAAGTCATTCAGCCGACAATTGGAATTTATGGAAATAACTAAGGATTACAACACCTGAGGCCCTATCACCAAACACGATACGATTTGTTCTATTAACAACAACATTGAATTTACGATTACAACCAATCTTATCATGTTCTGTGATAGGGTCCCTGTCGTTTTTTTAGACGTTTTTGGTCCCACAAAATTTTAGTTACTTCTGATAAACAGAAGTTGTTAAAATTGTTCCACTTCAGGACAAAATTGTTCCACTTTTAGTTTTTGAGAAATTCGGTTGATAGACTAAAAGACTAAAGCCCAATTCAGAACAACGATGGCGATTACGATTACGATTGAAGTTTTTTGACCAATGAGATCAAAGCTTTCAACGATAGGGACATGCAAGCTTTGATCTCATTGGTTCAATCGTAATCAGCAGTAGGATTCTTGGGAAATTCGATAAATAACGATCTGGAAAGTTCGCTAAGGGTATTATTTTGTACAGGTGGTTAATTTTCCCTCTGGCGGCGAAAATTTAAATACAATCGAATTTAATTTCGTTTTTTTTTAAGGAAAAGGCAAATGCGAGTAATGTTTAGACAATTAAGGGACGCTTTCAACATTTTATTTCGTTTTTGCAAACGCGACAACAATTAAACAACATTCTTAAGTGCACGAAACTCAAACATTAGTGTTTATCGACTGGTACGAGAGCAGTCGTTACGAAAATTCGTTTTGAAAGGATCAGTGTTGCGGAGTCATAGTCGAGTGTAATTTTATTGGAAAGTTGACAGCGAGAAACAAATACAACTCCATTTTATATCACTACCACAAACGTAAAAGCTGTTATTCGTATTTATGGATAACGACATCGTTGTGGATAACTACATCGTTACAAGTGCCAAGAATCCTACTGCAGAATCGTAATGGTAATCGCAATCGTAATCTCAATTGCAATCGTAATTGCAATCGTTAGTCTGAATTGGGCTTAACAGAATACAGACAGAATAACAAACAGAATGACAGACAGAATGATAGATAGGAAGACATTTTTGTAATAATGTTCTGATCGACTCTGGAGTGCTAGAAAAATGTTTTTTGGGCAAAATTAAGTGGTCGAAATTTTTCATTAATATTATTCGTATAAGAAAGTAAAAATTTACTAAAAAGAAGGAAATAATTTTTTGGGTGCTGTGTATCAGAATTAAAAGCAAGATAAAAATTTATTTTATTTTTTATGCGTTTATCTCGCTTTTATTCTAATACACAGTGCCCCAAAAATAATTAGTAATAAAAGCTTTTTTTTAAAATTTTTGTTTTTTCTTATCCGTTTTAGTCATTTTGCGTTTGATTAGCAAAACAAGTCTGTCTTTCACCACGCTTATTGTATTTGATTTGAGTCGCGTATAACGCAATTAATATTTTCAAGAACCTTAACTAAAGCGTTATACGAGGGCTTGCTGTACTTATCTTTTCAGCATGTCATGCATTTACAATTAAAGGTCAGCAATCGTCATTCAAATGATTATACCTACTTGTTAGTAATTTGAATTAAAATCACCGAGATAAAATATTATTCATTGCATTGACTTTGGTTTGCGATTATCAATTTCATTATTCACTGAACAGTAAGCATACGAAAAGAGTTAAATTTTTTGCTATAAGATTAAACTAGGGTAATTTGCAAGATAAATGTGGATAAATAATTAAAATTCTTTGTAATTGCAGAATATGATCATGAAATTCGTGATTTAAGCTTCATTTCTGTAATTTAATGCAAAAAAAAATCAATTTTTCCCAGCTTTCATGCCGGTGCACTGTGAAAGTGTTAGGTACCAGAAAATATGGCAAATAACGGTAGAAATGGTTCAACATTACTATTTTTAATCGTGTTGCATTAAGCCTTATAATAGTTATTTAGATTCTTTCGTACGCTCGAAGCTATTCTTTTGTCGCACATAAAAAAAACTATTTGACTATCATCATCATCAGATGAGCCAGAGGGGTGAAGCATAAGGCATTATTGTTAATATTCTAACCTAGTAATTTGTGTTTATGCCGCTTTTATCATATTACCATACTTTGTGTCGTCATTGCTGTACTTTTAGATGTTTTTTTCTTGGTAATTCACCTGGATTTTTTATGTGTTTTTTTTTTTAAATTTTCATTTGCATGCACGACCAAATGGTAACGAGAGCAATAAATGCACGTTGTCGGTGTTAAAATTACTCGTATAGATAAAAAGTAAGGAAAATGTCTTGTCTTATGAGGAGGAGGCGGCTACACGCTTTGGGTGGGTTAAGTGTCGTAAGCTTTCTAAAAATTTTCCTCTTGTTTTATAGTAATTTCATGTACAATACTTCTAGACGGAAATATCATTCTTTGTATAACAATTTCAGATTCTTATGGGGTGCATTACTTTTCATATATGGGTGTTGGCACTCTTTTCGTTACAGTGGATATTTTTTTCGCTTCTTGTCTGCTTAATTCTTGGAATGAACATAAAAATCTCCGTTGGTGTCTTTCCGGTATCTTAATGTTTCGTTGCAATCCAATGTTATGCTATGCTATGCCATTGGGTAACCTTTTCCATTTTACATTATTTGGTGTATTTCGTATTTTGTACACGAGTATGTTATGAAAGCCCTTGATAGATAATATGGTTCTCTTTGGCATTTTGTTCTTGAAGTTTTATGCAGGCAGTGTGGAGAATTCAACAAATTGGGTTCGAATTTTCTCAAGAGGAGGTGTTTATTGAGCATTAAATTCAATTAACTGTCTGGCATTTTGATTTAAGAGCTAAAATCCGACAAAGTGAAGAAATTTTATATGATTGCCGGATTTTTTTTATTATTTTTTTTTTATATTACATTACATACTTGTGGATGCACAATGCATAATAGTTTTTTTTTCTCTAAAAATGATTGGTGAATGTGAATTTTTCATTGTTCTTTACTGTTCGTATTCTTACAATAACATGAATTCCGTTTCTTTAAATACTAGATTTTTTTTTATTAAAAACTGAGACATTAACAGTAAATAAGAAATCACGAGAAAATTTTTGGCTATTTTTTCGAAATTACATAAATTAGGAAAATTTTTTCAATATCGCTGAAAATGGCGGCCATGTTAAAAAACACTAGTTTTTATCAATAACATCACTTAGCAAAAGTTGTCAAAATTTGAATTATCCGGACAGCTTTATAAAGTGGCCCCTAGACGTGCAATATTATTGTGCAATATTTCAATATTGTGCAATATATTGACCGTCTAGGGGTAATATTGAACGGTTGTGCAATATATTGAAGGAATCAAAATCGGTTTGATTTTTATTGCACAATAAGGTTTTATTGTATAGTCTGAGGGCGATATTGCACAATATTGGCTCAGTATCGTATTAAATATCGCCGAGAGTACACCTAACTATGGCGAAGAAAATCCCTTGGTTCGCTTATTTTTAAGTCATTCTTTTTTTTTAACCACTCCCTCAACCATCTGCGCTTTTTTTCAAACTTCTTTTTGAAGTTTTTGAAGTTCACAACTAGCTTCAATGTCATTTAGACACATATTGACTGCACACGAATCAAACGAAAAATTATTTATTGTGCAATAACATTGCATCGTCTAAGGGCATGTCAATAATATTGTACAATATATTGCACAATAATATTGTACGTCTAGGGACCGCAAAAGAAAAAAATTTAAGTTTCGGCGTCTTTCAGGAGTGGTATTCCGTAACTTGTGTCAAGCGTTTGTTTCGAGTTAGAAGAAAAAGTGGTATTCGCTATCTCGGTTTCTCTCTGTCATTTATTTCGGTCAAAACAGAGACAGCGAATACTTCTTGGTCTTCTAACTCGAAACAAACGCTTGAAACAAGTTACGGAATATCACTCCAGGATTTTGTCTCGTAGGGTAAGTTTTTTTCAACACTATAATTTCTTGTTTGCACGCTTCCTTGATTTTATTGGACAAAATTAGCTTTGGAAAAAAATCAAGAAATACATAAAAATAAAAAGTTGTTTGTAAAAAAAATACAGAAAAGGATAAAAACAAAAAGAAAATACTTCTTGGGATCAACCTATTCTTCACATTACAAAAACCGATAAAAACTTCACTACAAGAAAAAAGTTTCGCTGCTTCCATTGAAAAATCCGATAACATTTAAAAATTTCAAATACAATCCTTTTAACAAATCATTTATTAAATTCAAAGCCAGGATACATGTAACGAAATTTCGCTAATTCTAGATTTGTTCTATTATTCATAGCATCAGCTAATTTGCTAATACTCTTCGACATAAATTCAATGGAACCTGATAGGTTGCTGATTTCTTGAGAAAAGTTGCCATTTGTCGGGGTTTCTGAAAAAAAAAAATGATATAAAATTTTATAAGTGTTTTAAAGTCACTCTCAGATAGGGTAACCATACTTATTGTGGATTACCCCTTAACAAGATGATCCAGGGAGGGGAAGATTGAAATGGAAAACAAAAGAAACAACAAATTTTATAGAGAAAAAACTTGGCCTTGGCGAAACCAAAGAAAAGCAAATACGAAATATGCGCCGCAGGTGAAGTGTTTTCCACAGGACAAAAATTTACGTTCCATAAAAAAATCGTGACGGAAATTCTGAAAATATCAATGAAGGAAAATGCGGTGCAGCCAAATTTTTTTGAGATACTTGCGCTAAAGAAATGTGCCGCAAATGAAAAAAGAATGTCATTTACAACAACCCCCAGCCGAAGTGGAGCATTTTTCGTATCTTTAGTGATCGTTTTCTTTAGCTTGACAAATTAAAACACTAAATTTAAAAAATCGTCACAAAACTATGTTTTTCGGGACACCCGGGCATGTCTAAATCCGAGACGAATGGTCACCCTACCCTTAACCATTTTAAGTTCTAAAATATTTTTTCTTTATTAATAACTAAACTGATAACTTAATACCAAATGTTTTGTTTACCTGTAGGAATGCGATTGACGCCAGAATTTATATTGCCATTGACAGAATTTTCTTCTTGATTCAGAGGCTCTGAAATAAAAAAAAAGCTTTTAAAAAAATGAGTCAAATTGGCAGGATAAGAATTGCTGAGATATCCACCTTCATTTTCATCTTTTAAACTGTGGATTCTAGTGAAAAACTCTGGAGTTGATGTCGGCTTAGATTGAATATTGTCATATTGAAGCGATGTGGTCCTCCCCGTCGGTTGGCTGGAAGTTTCCTCCTCTTTCTAAATTAAATATTCAAAAAGTCAAAAATTTATGCTAGAAATGTGGAATGCGACATTCTACTCGTACCACAATTATTAAATCATGTTCGATGTCAGGTGTTGAATAGACTTGAATATCAGCTTCGTCTGGAAACTCCCCCCAAACTTCCAGTGCTCGTCTCTCTAATTTTGTTAATTTCGTGTTTGTTTGCTGCTCAAGAACTTTTATGTATTTTGAGCGAATTTTATGTTTATAGTTAATAAAACGCTGTGAAGAGCAACTTTTAAGGAAAAACTATTTCTTGTTCAAAATATGAAACTTTTCTCACCCGTCTCCATTCCACCATACTTAATCGAGGCCCATTCTGGCAAATGTTGAGTTTCTTACACATTTCCTTCCACTTTTGTTCCCATTGATTATGCTCGGCGAGAGGATCTGCCATTCCCTTCCGGAGGGTTGTGTCCCTTTCTAGCGATTCAACATAAATCTCGAATTGTTCCTTCGAAGTTTTTATTTTTCTTCGGGCTTTTTCCGCACACATTATCTTAAGGGTTTTTCGTTGTAAAAAATGCTAAACTCAGCGATTTGAAGGCAAAATACAAAGTTTACAATTGTTTTGAAATAACCTAGCAACCTAATAGCAACTATCCTGACAGGCAATTCTTCGTGTACTGACAGTCGAAATATCGATATTTCAGCGGCTCACACAAAAGTATTTTATAGTATATTGCTATCGGAATTGCTAAACTAATACAAATAGCAATCGCATCCTTATTGCGAATGGTCATGCTCAGTTCATTTTTGCCTAAAAATCGCTATCGTTGTGCGATATTAATGTGTGTGAAATCTCCAAATATTTTATTGTATATCCATGTAGCTGTTTGAAGGGATTTCCTGTTTGAAGAGCTTTGCAGCATAAATGTTTGAATCTCGCAAAGAATCATATTTTCCCATAAAAATCATTTTTCAACATAGAATTCATAAAATGGTAGTCTAGATCCATTCCTGTTCGTTCGTTCGTTGCTATCGATTTTTTCGAAAAGATAAGGCGTAATATTTTTATACCTGTAACAAATATACAGTTGATTTGTGGGAGCGGAAATTTCAGCGGAGAAAAATGTTTCATTCAAAAATTTTCTTTCAATAATGATTCGGACATATTTTGTGATTTCGGAATATATGAGGCAAGTTCAAGTTGATTAGAATATCCACCAATCGGGTCCATCGGAATCATGAAATCGCTCGCTTGACTGCAATCACTAGCAAGCAAGAAGGACGTGTGGTACCGTGCTGTGCCCTGCAGGTCCCAATATTTTCATGCAAATATTTTGAAAATGTTATACAAAGATTTTAAAAGCCAATCAACTTCCACAGGCTAACTCTTAAGCCTAAACCACAATTACGGGTGCGTGCGTGCGGCATTATTTAGTTCTGGCTTCTAGTAGTTTTCACCGCGTCTAAATGTAGAGTCTGAGCCTACTGTACGCGGCACAAACGCGGCACAAACGCGGCAACGTGTGTGAGCAACGCGCAATTATACATTTACTCATATAAATGCATCGTTTTTACTTTCACCGCGTGGGTGCCGCACGCACGCACGCGTAATTGTGGTTTAGGCTTTAGTCTCTGGAAGTCGATTGGTTCCCTTTTATTCAATTATGCACGGTGGCTGTTCAGCTGTGGAAGGTAAAGTTTAATTGTGATAGGTACTTATGATAAAAAAGTCTTCAGCTATTGTAGGGTTAATACATCTGTGACAGGGAATACATCATTCCTGTTTGCTGTACAGACGGGATAAATGTTTCCCCACTGTTACTCAAACTTTACCTGGACTAATTGTAAAACATTGTAAAATATTGTAAATTCCCACCTTTAAACAGAGGTGAGCTTTGTTCGTCAGAGCACGGGAAAAGTTCATTTGTCCAAAGAATTGGCTTAAGTTGGCGGACTTTTTTCTCTGAGTGCAAGTTGAATGAATGACTTCAATAAACGCATGCGTACAAATTCATATCCTGGTAATCTTCAGATGATTTTGAGGAAAGATTTTTTTAACAACGCTGTTAAAAATTTTGAAAATTATTTAAGGAAGTATTTAGGGATTTTCTGGTGACTTCGATATTTATTGGGTTTGGTGGAAGACCCCAAAGAAGCTTTCTGATCTGTCTACCTGAATTTGTTAGTTATTTGCAATTTTTGACACCGAAATTTTTATGTGTTAAAAATTTAGTACGTTTCGGAAAATCCCCGACGATTTTTTTTTAATTTTGCATTTTTCTGCAAAAAAAAAAAAAAATTGAAAGATATCTGCTAATTTTTTAACAACTAACTAAAAAGAAGCAAATTAACATTATGGCGTTTAGTTTGTTTTAACTTTGTTATTGTTGAATCCTGGAAAAATATTGAAAGTACCCTCTAGTAGCAAACACTTGAATTGAGTGCATTCTCAGGAATTTTTGGGATCAATGACACTTAATGAAAGAATACCTAAATCAACAAACTCAGCAACATTATCTGTCATACTAACTTATAAATATATGAATAATAATAATCATCGTTATTATTATTATGAATTATCATTTGCGTTTGTGAAAGTCTACTTTCAGACCATAATTATCTTTTGGAGTGTCAACAGCCGAAAGAGAAAAGGACTCCAAACAGAAGCAAAAGCGTCCCTGAGACGGTCGTTTTGTTTGTTTTTGTATAATTCCTATAGATGTAGATGGATACAAAAGTATCTACAGTAGCGTAATACTTTATTAGAGATGAATAAAGATTCATCCATCTATCCATCTATCCTTTTGGCAGTCAGTTTCATGAAATGAAGAGATGCCAAGACAAATACCCAAGAAAAATTATTTTAGAAATCTGAAAGATAAACATCCTCCGATTAGGTTAAGATAATCCAGTTTTACAAGTTGATCCTTTATTTAAATTTGCTTCCTGTCTATCCGTCTGTCTATCTCTTAGTCTGATGGTGCGTCTAGCTGGATAGCACAGTAGCAAACAAACCCGAATTCCTGATAACAGAAATTCAGACTTCTTAAACTCCATCTTTTTTCTTTTTTTTTACTTCTTGTATACTCGACATTCATTTCCATTTCCCCATCTTAAAACTGATTTATACATATTTCATTTTCAAATGGAAAATGGCAAATAGAAGAAAAGAATGAACTTTCCAAACTGACAGGGCAATTTGTAAAAGTGTCATGCTGACAGGCCATCAAAAAGTGATAATTACGTCTACTAATATTAAGTACGAGTACTGATGTGTTCAAAGACTACTTGAGAGATTTTCTTTGAATTTCCCCGAAATCAGTCGGTTTCTTTTGAAAAGGATTTTTTCTTAAACAGTATTTGAATTTAAATTTGATCCGATCAATATTATTTATTATTCCGAAAATTAACTTTAAACCATTTTTGCTTTGTATGTTTTTCAGAGAATGGTCTTTTTTATTAGGCTATGATAATTTTCGTTTATTATGTCTATTGATTTTCTTATTGCGCACTCAATGTTACAAATTAACTTGTCATACACTTGAATGTAAAATAATATGCCAATGCAGGCCAAGCAAGCATGATTATTGCAAATATTCCATTAAAAATTCCACTGGCTATGCTATCGATGAAATTAATATGAAATAACTTCGATATGAATACATTCTATAGTACCTGCATATTTTTCAAGTTTTCATAATGCTTGACATATGACACTTTTTGACTAAGTCAACGATTCAGTACGAATTGAATGGCATCGGGTTTCAAATGTGGTAAATTTTAGATTTGTTGACACTATATAGCACGTGCTCGAATTTAAGACTAAACGATAGTGATTTAAATGACAATATATCCTTTATAAATATATTTTGTTCACATTGAACTTTAGTCAAACATTGACATAAAAATAATAAGAATAATATAAAAATTATTTTTATGTTATTATGATTATTTTTCTGCTTATCATTTTTCATAAATAATAAGCTATGTTGATAAAATGCTGCCATTTAATTCTCGGAATTCCTTTGCTAAAAAAAATGTTAAGTAACTCAATTAATAACAATTCAAAGAATTCGTACTTGATGTATACTTCTTGCAAATTTTTTCTTCTCATTTTCCATTGTTCTTTTACGAGAACAAAGTTGCTTGGAATTCTTCCCAAGAAATGTTTCGAGAAAGACCTATGGGTAATGAAAACAGTCGCTGAATTTCATTGGAAAAATTTATTTTTCAGTTTCTTTTTTGTTTGTTATTGAGGGACTTTTCTAATATTTTTCTTTGGCTTTTGTTAAAGGGCAAATGCTATTTCCACAAAATTACTGTCGAAAAGTTTCGTTGTTTCGGATCCATTTTTTCTGTTCTTTCACTCAGATAAATATTTCGTAATATCTATAAAAAACTTCATACAGTCTATGAAAATTTAGGTGTGATTTGGAACCATTGAAGTGTGGGCTTAGAACCTATTAAAAACAATTCATTATTTTCATGAAACGATTGTTATAGCGTTTAAGAAGATTTTCATATATTTATATTATAAAGTTTTTAATGGAGTTTATGACAAATTTTCGTGAAATCTATGGAGTTTTCTCACATCATTTAAAAATTCATTGATCAACCGTAAAAAATCATACAAATTTTACAAAGGTTTTTGTACTTCCTAATGATTTCGAATTTCTGTTTGGTGCTATTGTCTGTTTTGACTATTATAAAATTCACTTACACTTTTGCTTTAACACTTAAACTTACACAGGATACACTTTCATTTCATTTTCACGGTACACTCAGAAAAATGTAGGCTAAGTCGACGACCTACATACGGCGTAATTGGCCTCGGGCAGGCGCGCGTTCGCCTGCATGTGGGCAAGTAAAACTGAGTTGACCTGTGGTCGGAGAAATTCTGAAATTAAGCCACCACCAGGTGAAGTAGGGCATTGGGAGCTGCACGAGTTGACCTTAGATAGGTTAACTTTGACCGCTAGCTGGCTTACAGACACCTCTGTAAGGTCAGAGGTAACCTGACAAAAAGTTGACCTGGACATTTTTCTGAGTGTAGTTTCAAAGCCAAATGCTTTGAAACTACCGTTACTGATAGTATCCATTCTAAAGTAGGTACATATGTATACTAACAATGAAATATTTTTAGTTGTGCGAATTATTTCACAAAGGCGATTTGCGAAACTTGGCACACACCAATCAGTTTTTTTCATAATTTTTTTTTGGAAAACTGATTGGCGTGAACGTTCGCGTGAGTCGCGTCGGTCGTATCGCATCAGGATAGACCCAAATTTTATTTCTTGAACTTAACGCAATAATAATGAATAAACACGCTCTCTCATTATTATCCACCTGTACTTTTTGAATTTTGCAACCAAAATGAATAAAAACTTTTCACAAAAAACGGTCAATGACAGATTTAAACGCTAACTAGATGTAAAAAAATGATGGAAAACTGATGCAGTTGCGACTGATGGAAAACTGATCGGTGAGTCCCTCGCTTTAAGTAAGATCCATGACAATACAATGTGCCTATATCCTATAATATAATACTAGGAATGTTTGCACAACGATCTCGAAAACCCGCCTAACGCTTTTCACGAAACTTGGGGACTAGGGATTTTCGGGGACAAAAAACCAATCTGGATAGGTCTCACCTCTGAGAAAATTCCCCTCGATACCCCTCGCCTGTTATCTTCCAATTGGGTGGTCCGATCTTAATGAAATTATACAGTATTACTAAGCGCACTAAGGGCTTTCGATTTTTTCACTACAAACCTGACTTTTCCCTCCCCTCGATACCCCTCGCTTGGTGTCTTCGAATTACCTGAAGGTATCTTAATGAAAATTCGCAATATTGCTAGGGAGTAAGGTTTTTCGATATGTATTCTAAAAATATCACTTTTTAGATATCTATCGGTAGCGATAAATAGTAATTACAAAACAATCAAGTTCCCTGAGCCTCATTACACGAATCATGTTGCAATTACAATCGGATTCAATTACTCAGAGACAGAGGCAGAAGAAGGATTTTGAGATCGCACAACATGGCTTGGTTTTCCTGGTACTGAAAAACCACTATAAGGTGTTATGTTTTTCAAAAAAGTTTTCTCCTACTTCCTTTTAGTTAGGATCGCGGAAAAATTTAAAAAATCGCAATAAAATGATTTTGAAATCCTATTGAAACATTTCTACATCATCCTCTTTTGTTCTAACAATTCCACTTCTAATTCAAGGAAACTTAAATTTAAATTTTACTCATGATTTCACAGCGAACGCTTGAAAAAGTGAACATATTCCATAAAAATTACCATTTTTGTATCTGTGGAAATTGCATCCTGAAGTATTAATTCCCTTGGCTATCACGGGACACGTTGAGCGTCTATATATGACGGCATGAAAACCATGTAGGACGAGTGATTCCAGATTTGTAGAAAAAATCGCTTTCAATGGAATGAACATCTGTTATGGTTGAAGTATACAAAATAAAGGATTGTGAAGCTATTCGCTGTCCTCATATCCTATAGCCATCATGATCATCATCATCACCGATGGATGTTCAAAAATTAAAACAATGTTTATTATTAGTCTACTCTGCAAAAAGGGGGCTAGGGATAGAGTTCAGACAAGGTCTATTCCTCCTTTTATGCCGAAAGGGGAGCTGGAATTCATTCTAAACCACGTCAATGCTAAAGTTGACATTTGTACAAATGCTGTAATGGTACAAAGTTCCAGTTGAACAATGCCAATGATGCTGTAGAGGATTCCAATGTGGTCAAATGGCCAGCCAGACGATGTGTAGTAACAAAAAAAGGTATCCATTAATATTGTGTATAAAGTGCAACAATGGCGTTAGTTACTGGCCGAGTGAGCCACTAGAGAGATGCTGATCAAAGCAGGACATTCTACGATTTTCTAAACCATATTCGGTTACTTGATGCATTTCTGGCTAATTTCAGACTTTCAAAGTAGATTCTGGATGGAATTCTGCACTGCTACCGATGGTAGATGGCTGATGGCTCGATTTGACGGATAGACAAGACAGATGGACAAATGTCGAAGGAGATTGATTAAACTTATGGGAATCTTATTATTAGTTGAATTGCATTTTGTCGATAGATCAGTGTCGAGTGTTGTCTGTGGGTGAGGAGAATTTCTATTTTAAGACCACGCCTTGAAATGTCGTAAAGAAGCGAGTAAAAACGTCATTATCGAAGATGTTTGTTTCTTGCAAATAAGTATTAAAAGGATTTATGCAGTCTTTTGAAGCTATTGCTATACTTAGTTAATAGCAATTGTTTTATTTACGCTTTCCTCTTCATTTCTTAACAGACATAATGTCATTTTTGAACATCATTTAAATATATCTAAAATCCTTTATTTCCATGTAATCCCGGTGTAGTCGGCCTCCACATAAGATTCCGGACGCGTCATGTTTATTGATCTTTTCAAATATTGACTTGCTCAAAAATCACCATCGTCTCCGCTCCTGGTTCATCCATGATGAAGTACTCCGAGTAAGACGAGGTGGAGGTGGAAGTAAATTTATAACTTTAAGACTAATTATGTGCCACAATCACAGCATAATGGATGATTAGCACAATGGTACTCGCGTTCGTATTTTCATCGGCCTCCACGCATTTCCATGTTATACAAATTTAGATATATAGTCACAGTCCCATATTTAGTCATAGGCATTTTAATTAAATTTCTCCCCAAGAATACAAGTTGATTGTACGCGTGTATCCATAGAAATTTCCTATACAGACGTCTGTTTGATGGAAATTTCACTCTTCGAAATGCGGAGGCATTAAAACACAATGAAAGATGACTTTCAAAATTATTTCCCAAAGTAGATGAAGAGTAGGTATACGATATGTTGATACGTGACGAATGGGGCTGTTAATTTACCATTTTCCCTTCAATCTAAATAAAAATCATGTTTTTTTATCATTAAATTAGAAAATATGAATTTGTAAGAAAAATAATGAATTCCTATATACGAGTACGTAACTTTTTTGGTAGATATTTTGTGTTACGAAATGTTTAAGGAAATTTTTATTCATGAACTCCTTTTTTCTATAAAACTGAACTCATTTCGTCCCATTTTAGAGTAAAATTTAATCTAAGTGCAGGCTGTTGCAAGATTAAGTTGTTCACAGGGAAAATAACTTCCTGTACTTCAAATAAAATAAAAAAATACCGTTCTTTCGCAAGCCTTCAAACCATTTTGAGTGACCCCACATGGTGTAAGCTGTACAAGCACGCTATTCTAGCGCTTTGATGCCCGATGTTGTCTTTAAGGACTTTTTATATAATAGTTTTCATACAAAAGTGAAAATTTCAAATTTTGCAAGTTTTTTTTTCTGACTGCTGGGGAAAAGTCGGGCATGAAAAGTTTAAAATCATTACCGCAATCTGAGATAATTTCTAAATTATTGCAATCGATGGGTTGGAAAATAGTTTTTTTGTCCCTAAGGAAAGCTTTGGCCCACTGCAAGTTGTCCCTTCCCCTTACCTTTAAACCCCTAGCTCGGTTGGAGCAATTGTGACACGGTTTGCGTCTTTGAGTAAATTGACCCGAAGGAAAGTTTTCGCCCACTGAAATTTACCCTTCCCCTTGCCTGTAAACCTCTTTCCTACTATCTTCTGAAGCTTTGGAGCAATTTTAACGCGATTCTCGACATTAAATTATAGTAAAATTAGGGCTCGTTCTGTAAGCGCAATTTTGGTAGAAATTCCGTAAGGTCACAGGTAACTGCCGAATTGACTGTTCAAGTTGACCGCTTCATACAACGCAATCAACTTGAAAAGTCGTCTAATCAACAGTCGACTCTGACCTTACGGAATTCCTATTAATATTGCGGTTACCCGTTATTGGACGGGTTTTAGTTGTAGTAAATGATAAAAATGAATTTTTGTATGTTGAGAAATTTTGAGAGGGAAAACTTTGGGGGAAGATTTGTTTCAATATTTTTTTGCGATATAAGGGCATTTAATTTCTTTAAAATTCCACAGAAATGGTATAATAAAATGGGCTGCAGGCGAAATTTTAAAAGGAAAATTCACTGTGTGCAGAAGTTATGACAAAACTTAACCTCTATCTACTGCCATTTTTATACCCGTATGGTGAAACCAAAGGGTATATTAACTTTGCCTTACCATTTGTAACGCCAAGATTCCGTCATCACACACAAAAATGAATTACACCAGTGTGTTTAGAATGATAAAAAAAGTTGAATTTAGCATCTCCGTCCGTCCGTCGTCCGTCCGTCTGTCCGTCTGTCCGTCCGTCCGTCTGTCTGTCTGTCCGTCTGTGGCGCGGATTACGGGCGCACGGATTGAGCTACAGACTTCAAATTTTGCACAGATCCGTTTTTTGTAAAATGCGAGGCTAAATTCGTTCATGGGCAAAAATGGAGCATTAGGGGGGGTACTCCCCATACAAACGAAAACGTTTTTGTGAATATGTCCAAAACGGTGCATCTTATCAAAAAAGTGCAAGAACAAAAGTTATTTAGGATATGATTCTACATAAAACTTCCATACATCAAAATCCGATTGGAACAAATTTAAAAAAATCTTTTTGGAAAGTTTGACTTCAAAGTCGAATTTTGGTACAACTGTTCGAATTTTGATACGAATATCACCATACGGGTCTCCAATGATTGTCAGATTGACAATTATAGCTTTTGTTATGTTTGAGTCTTGATTTGCATGTCTTGATTTTCTTGACTTTCTTCGGCAAACAAAATAAATCATTAATTAAATAATTTTTTTAAACTTTTTTCTCGATGATGAAATTTAAAACATTTTTATGTCGTTATAAGAAATGTTCCATCAATTCGATAGATCTATTCATCGGATCAATCCGACCAGTCATTGTCGGATTCAGAATTTCGGGTCGGATCAGATTGAATGGGGTAGGATTGATCCGATTACTTTAATGAAAACATTAGCAATATTAAAACAATATTCAGTTATCATAGATTTGACAATGTTAATTTCAAAAACGTCTTTGAACATTTGGAGATTTTATTAAATCCATATAAATAAAATACTAATAAATCACTTGGAAATTTTGTGATTAGCCAAACTGAAATTAAAGTTTTTCTACCTGACGTATAATATTTGATGAACCAAATTAATCGAAATCATTGAAATCTTTGTAAATGTTGTCTGAGGGTCAACATATTAATTACCTGCATGTTTGAATACATGATAAGAAAAAAAGAAACGCTTTCCACAATATTTGCAGAGGTCTTTCTTTTCGCTTCTAATCCTCTATGGTAAATATTTAAAGAAAATAGTACTTAAGTTGATACAAGAAGGTATACTCGTATCATAAACAGAAATCGAAATCGCTGACAGCGCAATTAAATAAACTCTAATGGTTTTGGATTTGGCTTTAACTGTGGCTGATGCGGAATTAAACCTCATACCATCGATGTATGATTAAATTCGGAAGGCGATTAGCGTAAGTCAATCCGACAATTACCTTCTACTATACAAGACGGACTGTTGCTGGTTTACACAAGTAGGTTAAGCTAGCATCAGACGAGCACACAAAACCTTAACACGTGTGATGACTGACGTAATTTTGACGTCACAAAATTGTAACACCAGTTTACACCGTCTGATAACTTAAATTGTGACAGAATTTTTGTTTACACACCGTGTGATAACCTGTGTTACGACAATTTTTTTGACGTGTGTTAAACGAATTTTGCCTCCGTCTGATAACCCTGTGTAAAACGTGGTATGTGTGATGACATTTTTCGGTTTGTGTTAAGACTGTGGGAAAATGTCCCAATGTGTAAACTGGCATGAATTCGTGCCATTTCACACGCACTGTGTTATAGCGAATATCTTAAAAACGGCGCATCTTATCAAAAAAGTGCAAGAACAAAAGTTGTTTAGGACATGATTCTACATTAAAGTTCCATACATGAAAATCCAATTGGAACAAGTTTTAAAAAAATCCTATAGAAAAGTTTGACTTCAAAGTGGAATTTTGATACAACTGTTCGCTGTTCGATTAAACTTCAAATAATGCCATATCACCAAACGGGCTTTCAATTACAGCTTTTGTTATGTTTCTATCTGCGACTTCACCAATTGTTAGCAAATTATCGAATTGACCGACCGACATCCGTAAGAAATTCCGATACAATTCGAGTTCTTCAGAGCGCAATTCCACCATCAATTTGGCAAAAAAAACCCTCCTTCTCGCGACGCGACACCCAATCCTTTGTCCAACAACTGCACTTTCGAGCCATTGACTCGTCGTCGTCGTCGTCGTCACTGCTTTTCAAAATATAGGCTGCCAAAACCTCCATATCCAACATCTCCTCATATTTCCTTTTTGACATTTTAATTTAATTTTATTTTTCTTCACAAATTTAAAATAGCGCACAATTTTGACAAGCAATGACCGAGAAAAATACACAAAATGTCAGAGAGCTATCACACCGTCTGATAGCAAATCAGTGTGTCAGACGATTTCGACTGCTGTCAAACGTCTTTCATCATCACACGTTTTAAGGCTTTTCACTCCGTCTGATAACTACTCAATCTGCGTCACACAGTGTGTAATTGTGTGACAAAATTTCGTGGGAAGACTAGCGACGTTAACACGTTTTGGGACAAAAATCCGATTGTGTGGAAAAAAAAATCACACCGTCTGATAGCAACACTTTTCAAGTGTAAGGACGTGTCGTGTCAGATGTTTGTGAAATGTGTGTTGAGTTTTTTTCGTGACGTCAGTCATCACACGTGTTAAGGTTTTGTGTGCTCGTCTGATGCTAGCTTTAATCCATCATTTGGGAGTAATCGCTTCTATCGATTCTGTCCTTTCCACAAACTGGATTCCGTATATTCCGTCATATTTCACTTAAGTTTTATCCCTCCTTGCCCACAATTAGGAAATTTTGTAACGATTTTTAGATCGAGGCGCTTATTTATAGTTGATTTTCTTCTTTTTTTACGTTAGGCTGTCTAGTAAGAGGCTTAAGAGAGAAATGTAAGAAGCTTCGATGTACATACATTGTGACCAATGGGGTTTATCTTTCAAGGTCAAAGTTAGCATTTTTTGCGGTTCTTTCATAGAAATCCTTAAGATGATTTAATATTGCATGGGAATATTATCGGAATATGTGGTTTTGATATGTGTTTCTAATTAAACTTGGCGTTTAACAAGTTCTCGTTTAAAATTACAATTTTGTGATGTCTGTGAAGTTTGTTGTACATTGTCACATCAATGAAGGTGTTTTTCTTTGGGAAAACCCATTTCTTCATCTCGAATGAAATATGGTGAGGAAATGAGCCATTTTTATTAAAATGAAGGGTGACTGATGCTCGAACAAAACCACTTCTCACATGGATTTATTTTTGTCTATTTTCAGATGTCGAGAAGAGCTTTAAGACATTTTTGCATTTGTCACTTGCAGCCACAACTGTCATGATTCCGCACATAACCTCCAGGTATGTCTGTGATTTTTACACCGCCACATCCCCCTAAAGTCCTTTTCCGCAGGTTATGCCATCCGTCGTGGGTCATATGAAAACGTTACAGTATCATTGAGTCTATGCTGCACACCGATATATTTTTTTGCTCCCAAATCTGATTACAAATTCAAATTTTTCCCATTTTTCCTGTGTGACAGTCACTGGGTTTCTGCATACAGGTCGCCTTTTTTTAAGTTCGTTTCCTTTTTTTTCAACGTGCTTCATGTCAGAATAAATTCTGATGGTTCGCTCTTTAGGGTCACATCAAAATATGCAAACGCTACGCTTGAGATAGGGGACGATTTGATGCAGGTCCCTTGGATCCTACACATGCTTATACTAATGTTACTCTCAGTTTTCATGGATGAAACGATTTTGTTTTGAATATACAGACAGATGATGCAGTAAAAAAAACCATATGAGATAAAATTAAAATAACATTGAAAAAATTGGTTTGCATACGCTTGAATATTGACTACGTCCAAAAAAATGGCAGGAATACATCCCTACTATGCTGATAAATCGGAATTCAGTTTTCTTTTATCTTTTTTTAGCTTGTATTTTTATCATTCGGTCAATTGGAATCGAAAATAAATAAGATATCCGTAGTGTAGTTTTCCGTATCTGAAAAATGAAATCGATTTTTATTTGTTTTAAATTTAAATTTAAACAATTTTTCTCCATAGACTATTGTGTGCCAGTTTTTTATTATGTCACCGATGGAATTATTTTAGATTAGCCCTATATCTATCATGATTTACAGTTAAATCCAGAGCATTACATACCAGATGATCTGCACGATCAATATTTTCAATGCTGGAATTTTTTACGAATTTTTCAAGGATAAATTTAAAAAAAAATATTGCGTTTTGAATCTTTAAAATGCTAAAGAAAATTAATGTTGTTTTTGGAATAATATCTTGTTTGTTCGCAAAAATCAAAAACGTAAAGTCAAACGACGGAACATTCGCTGAAATGAGGGAGTCCGGGACAAGATGATTAGGATGGGAGGGGGAGGGGCGGGGAGAGGGTGTGCAAGGCTAGTTGAAACGGAACAATAATGGAACAACAAATTTGATATAAAAAATAAAACTTAAGAAATGCGCGCAAAAAAACAAAACAGAATGCGCCGCAGTGAAATAAATCGAGAGATACACAGCAAATTTTTCACGCTTTGCGTAATAGTGAAAAATCTTAGTAAAAAAAATCGGCAACGGAAACAGTAAAAATATCAATAAAGATAAATGCGCGAAGGCAAAATCTTTTGAGATACACACATAAACAACTTTTTTTCCCCTGCGGCGCGTTTGTTTTAACATTTTTGTGGAAAAATGTTAAAACAAACGCGCCGCAGGGGAAAAAAAGTTGTTTATAGCCAACTGCAGCCTAAGTAATGTATTTTTTTTTGCATATTTAATGATAGTTTTTTCAGGCGTGTGATAAATTTTAACACTAAATTGGAAAATCCGGGACAAAAAAGTTTAAGTTTCCCGGACAACATGCCTAAACTGTTCGCGTCATCCCGAGACGTGAGGGTCACCATAGCTAAAATAGGAATTAACGTATACAAAAACAGATGTTTATGATTTTTTGCCATTTTATAACCCACACATCTGACTACCAATCAAATAGAAGCGAGGCTTTGGGTCATATGTTTGGTAATTGTTTTTATCAAGTGTCCAAGAATTCATTCAAATACCAATATTTCATATTTTAGTGATTTTAAATTCCATAGATAGCATACCCGTCCTTGCCGGGCTATAGTTTTTTCAACAAGTTTTTTTGTACCAAAAACCAAGAAATAACAAAAAAATTTAAAAAAAAATCGTTTCGAGATCAGCACCAGCTGTGATCAGCGGTCCCGAAAACTGCCTTGGGAGGAAAGTTGGATATTTGCACTATCCTTACAGGACCTTCAGTTTCGAATTTTTAAAAGCCATTTCTAAGCGAGAACCCATGAGGCAAAATGAATATGTGTGCAAAGTTTCATGGTAATCGGTTTATTGGTTGGGGAGATACTGTGAGTGAGTGAGTGGTATTTAGCCTTTATATATATAGATAAGCATGTTTCAATTAATATACATATATATATATATATATATATATATATATTATATATATATATTGAAAAAAAATATTGATTCCACCAACAAATTTCGAAGAAAGACTGTGAGAGGAAGCTATGAACTTAAATTGAGGAAAATATTTTGGAAACACCTGTTTTATTATCGTCACCTCTTAAATATGATGCGACGTGAAAATTATTTCGATTTCAGTAGCTTTGAATATAACATCAAAACATGCTACTTGGAACTGAGATCCCGTAAGCTACAAATCGATGTTAAACCACAAAACTAGGGCCCATATGATCATAAACGAGCCTCCAGAAAAACATATTTGCTTACGATTTCAATTTTGTTCAAATTTATTTACATTTTACCACTTTTCCTACACATTAATCCGGAGCATCTTGATGGAATCTTAGATATAACACGAATATTGAACGTGAATATATCGATCCTAATGTAAACTAAATTTTATGATCTGGAAAAGGCTTTACATACCAAATAACACATTTCGTGAAATTTATCAAAATAATCAAGAAAGAGTCGTAGAGGCATAAAAATATTTTACGATGGTCCAATCAAATGTCCCCAATTTGTTGATATCGAAACGGTGCAGAGATTTACGACCGTCACTTACGTGCGAGTCGTAAAGAAGTTAAATGTATCTGAATCTATATATCGTGCTAGATAGATGGATACATTGGCATTTTGTTGTAGTTGAATGTATGAAATCACTCCAAACGAATTATTTTATTGCCATACGAGATGCCATTTTACCAATAACTTCTAGGAGGTCCTCCTCACCACCTAAATTCATTATAACATCTTATAATATGAAACGGCTAAAAAACTTTCCTACATTAACTACACTTAACTCTAAGCGAATATATTTATTCAATCTGGATCTCTTTCAACTGCTATTTACATAATTATTTTATGGGGAGCGCTCGTTTCGTATTATTTGCAAAAGTTTTCAACTTTTCCCTCTTAAAAAGCACCATTTCACAAAAACAAAAAAAAAACTTCCTCTGGCACACAAATTGATTTAATGGAGTCAATTTCGACGACAAAACAGACAAAACACAGGTAATTTAGCCTTGATGTCTATCGAGCTATTAAGATGAACAAAAAATAATGCTTTCTAGCTTATTTAAAATGATTTTTGTTTATGGCTTCAAATTACCAGAACCATTGATTATAAAATTTTTATTCAGCCATTGTGTAAAAAAAAAAGTTACCAAAAGGTATATTAAACTAAGGACTTAATTCTCTTCAAATCTTCAGCATCACCTATAATGGTAGATAAATTCTCAAGTTCGTCAGTCTTGTCTTCCAGAAAATACCCTCGAGTTACGCGATGCAATTAAAAGTTTTAATAGTTTCATGTCAATCAGTCATTCAAATTGACTTCAACTAAATGCCTCAACTTCAAAGCGAAAACGCGAGATATATCTGAAACTACGGAAGGTGAATTATTATTGTAGGGTGCAGTTAAGTTAATTGTACCGGAAAAATGCATAAATGAACTTTTTATGATACGATGCGGAAGAAACTTATCGTATCCGATTTGTGAAGAATTCGGGAGTTAATAAATTTTATCTGTATGCAGGGATTCTCCACGTAAATTTATAATCTAAATATTGTCACAAAAAATTATATTTTATACAATTTTAATGTGAAGAGAATTTTTTTTCTTATAAATTACACCAGAATAGGGCCCCTTATTTAACAAAAAACCATTTTCGAGAAAATTTCAAAATAAGAAAACAGTGTAGAAGATAATGTAAAAAAATATACCAACTGTGCACTCAGAAAAATGGAGGCTAACTCGACAACCTATATACGGCGTAATTGGCCTCGGGCAGGAAAATTTAGCCTATGCGAGGCGCGCGTTCGCCTGCATGAGGGAAAGTAAAACTTGTGTTGACCTGTGGCCGGAGAAATTCTGAAATTAAGCCACGAGCAGGTGAAGTAGGGCATTGGGAGCTGCACGAGTTGACCTTAGATAGGCATTTCGAGGATGTAATCTCATGTAATGAAAACCTCTGTCAGCCAGCTAGAGGTCAGAGTTAACCTGACAAAAAGTTGACCTGACATTTTTCTGAGTGTGTGCTCCTTTATATTGTTAACGATGCCAGCAACCGTTTTCGAGATAGTGAAAAAAATTGTTTTTTCTTTAAGAATGAATTCTGCAATTGCATTTTAATATTAAGGAAGGTAGTATTAATAATAGGGAAGCAGAGGAGGCTATGGCGAGTTAGGTATTTCTGGAACTTGTGCTTAATTTAAGAAATCCTCTCAAAAAATACTAACTTGGTGCCATTTTTGAATTTGTATTTGTAATTAAGTTTTATCAGGACCGATCGAGAATTGGGATGCAAAACTACATAGGAGATATCGGCACGCGACCGGGATCTTTGATGAGAAACATTGCGGCTGGTTAAGTCCGGCAACCCTGAGAGCGCCAAAGAAATATCCAATAATATAAAAATATCAAACTTTGCTGTTTCTAGCTACAGTTTATCGTCCTCGAGAAAATTGAACAAAGCCATGAGTGGGAAAATAAATTTTCACGGATAAAACATTTGATTTTGACAATTTGGGTATTTTTAAAAGTTTTTATTTAGCTTGCCTTTTTGTCCGTCAGGGTCAGATCTTGTGATTAAATTTTGACCCAATTCTACTCCACCCGATTTGCTTGACATTTTGCAACTCTGCTTTCCTATTATTAATAAATCCGATCAGAATTCAATATGTGTTACATTGCACGCTCAAAAAAAAAAAAAAAAAACAAAATGGCGGCTGGCAGATGAATTGAAGGTAAAGATGTAGGTTCGGCACAATCAAGAAAAATTGGTACTTACTCTTAATTGAAGACACCGACTAATACCTTGGAAGGTACTGCTATGACGACTGCTAGAAAGAGGGGGTGATAAAGAGCGGGGGGGGGGGGGGTACAGAGAGAGAGGGAGAGAGACAGAGAGATAAATTGATAGAGGTAGAAAGAGAGAAATATAGACAGATAAATAAATATATATTATATATAGGGAAAAGTAAAGCAGAGAAAAGTAAAGCAGAGAAAAGTAGATGTCGAGAAAAATGAGAAAAAGATCAAGAAGATTGAAAGAAAGAGAATGAAAACTGTAATTCTTTCTAATGGTCTACTTTTTATGCCCTATAAAAATTTATGATTTTTCAAGCCAGACCCAATATAGGCACCTTCGCATTAAACAATCCATAATTCTATCCAGTGCGGCGTCATGACGTTGACAAACATTTTTCGTACCATGAAATATGATCGAGTCAGCATATTTTCGACATAACTTATTTCCACATTGAACTTTCGATGGTTGCGGTCCATTAGCTCGAAGCATCAATGCCAGATTGATCTTCAATTAAAATTCCCCTGTGATCGCACAGCATCTTAGCATCTTAGTCTGATATCAAAATACAATGCCATGTGGCCGGTGGTTCCTTGTTTTGGACGTTCGAAATGTAATCATTGGAAATATTTTGTATGGATTTCGTATATAAAATTTTCTTATGGTACTTGCACGTTCTTCGATATTTCAGATTGTGGTATTCTTTGTAAGACGTCTGCTTTGGAAGAATTCTGTCGTCCCAAATGAATAACTAATGGTGAATGAGAACAAGAATTAAAAGAAGTTTTCGCCTTGTGGGCCATATCGTCCAGCAAACTAATTATAAAACCAGAATACAATCAGATCTATGGATCTTTGAGAAAACAATCTTTTTTCGGGGTTTCTTGCATTGCACACCAACGTATTCTGATTTGACAGCTATGTCATAAAATTCAAATCTTGGTAATAAATTTTGTAAAAAAAAAATAACGATAATAATAATGTTCCTCCCTTTTTTGTTGGATATTTTCTCTCTAGCTTTTTATATTATGAACTGATGAAATATTTTGTTGGAGGAGAATTTTATTATTTATGAGATAAAAATTCTCATAAAGGTAAAAGTCATAATTTGTTTCATTTCTTAGACCTTTTTGTATTTCTAAATTGTTGAAGCTCCTGTCGTTTTCTGGCTATTGTAGTGGGTTTGGCTTTTTTTTCTGTAATTCTCGCTTTTGGAAAACTCCTTTTTATCGCACTTTTATTATCTGGTACGAATTATCTTTGTTAAGGCAGCGTTTTTTTTTGTTGAATTTTCATATTTGATAAAAATGAAAACAAAGTTTTTTTTACCTCAGCATCGTTTGTAAAATAACTTTATTAGGAAATTTTATTATTTTTTTGCATACATGTATCACTTTTTTCACTATTTGATTAAAAATTCATACAGAGAGTGTATTAGGCTTATGGGACATCATTTGTAATGGATGTCTTTGGGGACAAAAATTATATCGTCACACTTTAAAGAATATTAAAGCTGATCCAAGTCAACTTTTTGACAAAGAGTTGACTCTCGCCTGTGGCAGGCACACGGACTTATTCATTACATCCTCGAAATTACATCCTCGAAATTATATCCTCGAAATACCTATCTCAGATCAACCCGTGCAGCTCCTTATGCCTTACTTTACTTACAGTAGGTTTAATTTTTGAATTTCTCCTGCCACCATTTGACACCTTTTTACTTCTCCTAACGTA
Source organism: Chrysopilus asiliformis (assembly GCA_964034945.1). Lineage (NCBI taxonomy): Eukaryota > Metazoa > Arthropoda > Insecta > Diptera > Rhagionidae > Chrysopilus > Chrysopilus asiliformis. The sequence continues at coordinate 100,106,349 of OZ035962.1, forward strand.
GGTAAACGTTTGTCTAGCATAGGCTAAATCTTCCTGCAGTAAACCAATTACGCCATAAGCAAGTTGATGACTTTGACTCCATTTTTCTAAGTGCAACTAGCATAAAAAAGGGTTAGTGAATTTTCGGGAGTGAAACTTGAAGTTTCTTATCAAAAAAATTTCCAATTTCCAATTGTTTCAATTAAAATCAATTTGAAAACATTTTTTTTACATGTAATTTCATCCAAATATAGTTGAATAAATACGGATATAATTCTATTTATATTGTTTACTAAGGCCAGTGATAATAATTTATGGGTTTTATCTAATTACATTGTTAAAACGTATGTTAATTAAAATCCCATATGCATGGAGAGGCAAGACTTTTATCTCATATAAGATTCACTGCAGTTGGTGGCGTGGAAATAGGCTTCTTCATTTTATAACATTTTAAAGCGATTAAATAATTCACGGATTACAGGCAAATTAATAGGAGGAAACTTATTTCAGCAGAAGATGTTTCATATAAACCATCGTATTTTTACGTGTACTTGCGTTAGTGTATTTTTCCACTAATTCTAAATAATTCCAATTTGTAAATAATCATTCCATCAGTACTTGGTGTGAACTTGAAAGCGTAATAGGAATTTAAAAAAAAAATATGTATATCCATTCAGATATTATGGTAGTGCAGGGGAAACTAGAAATAAGATTAAACAGTCAGACAGATAAAGCATGTGCATATGGATAGATCATAAAAATCTTTTTATTTTTACATTAAGGTGGCTAAAGTACTTCAGGAAAGTGCGTTCTCGACCATCAAAATCAACGGCCAATTACAAGCACTCAAGAGCCTTCCAAATTACTGCAATCTGTGCGCCAGTTGGATTCTTAACCACTTCCATCTAGAAAAGTAGAAGTGCATTAGCGAGCACTCGACCCCCGCAAAGCTCTCAACGACTCCCCGGAAAAAATGCATCAGTAAAATGGGATCATAATGGAAGGTGAGATAAGTCGCATTTGGCATGGCCAGCGTTCACTTCTGAACAGGTATTTCAACCTACAACTTCACACGTTGGGTATTTGAGAATTTCTTTCTTTTTTTTTGTGTTGCTGAGTAAAATAGGAATAAAGTTGACGTATAGACGATTGTCGAGCGTTTAGCCACTGTTATGGATATGAAGGTGCACAACTCCACTCAACCTGCCAACTTTTAGTGCGGGAACTTGAAATGAAGCACGACATCCAAGAGTGTAAGTGAAATTCTGTGGTGAACTTGCATATATCTATTATTCACATTTACCACCCTTCTTATGCTTCTCTCATCTGGCTACCATTCCAAGGTGCCAAGAACCTATAGAAACCACCGTCGATTAGGCAAGTTGTTTCGAATGTTGATGCACCTGAAATCCCGGCCAGATACTTGCGTAAACGATGTGGGCTTCACATTGCACTTGGACTAATATCGGGTCTGAGATTCAAGAATGAATAAAGGCATCTCTTAATAGGTCTGCAGCACTTTAATGTTTTATTTCACACGTCTCGGAAGACGAGGACGTCTCTTGCTTATCGTAATGTATGATGGTTTCCTCGACTTTCGGTGCGGAGGGTTTTTATTCAACTAACTCCACACCCCAAAATCAAAGATATTGTGTTGCTGGTGTCCTCCTTAGGTCTTGTGTTCATTTAACATCTTTCAGTGGATTTTTTTCAGTTATGGACCAATATTTTGAAGTTTGAAATAAAGCAAACTAAATCGAAGTAAAATTATTAACGAAAACAATAAGACCTATAGAATAGCAGATTGATATAAGATGGAGTAATGTTGAGAAGTTTTCTACTTTGCGAAGACAACTATCTTGCCAGAAGCTGGGGAAGATTCAAACTTGCTCCAAATTGAACGACATTGCGCACAGTGAGTGTACATGAGTATGAAGATTTTCAAGCAATATAAATCCAGAAAGAATCGACAAAACCAGTTTCGATAGCCTGAAGTGATAGAATAGAGAGACTACAGACCGTAGACTGGTATATTATTGCTTAAAAATCTTCGTACATCTTTTCAACTTCTTAATATAAACATGTGTTATACTTTGCTTTACATAGTTTGGAATGATGAACATCTATGCTGTTCAATTCTAACTCGCGGTAGAGCCCTTGATTCTACTCTACTCATGCGGATAGATGTAGTTGGGCATTTCATGCCAACAGATGAGAGAATCACCAGCAAGTGATCTTTCACTAAACTAGCAGCCAGCGTACAGCAAACTGAAAGCAAAGTGACCGGATGAGGATAGCATGCCGGGGTAATATATTAAATAAGTAGCTCTCAGCTCCAGATCCACAAATGAAAATGATCCAAAACAACATTTTATACATTACTTGATCCTGTTAAGGTCATAACAAACTACTTGTTGGATATATTGCTTTATTTATTTATTTTTTATCCTGTTCTGTGGATACTTTAAAGATAGTCCAGAGCTGTGTAGCTGTCATGGATCTAATCGATTTATTACCAAGAAATTGCCTTCGGTGGTGATGGCTGTGATTTTTACCGGACATTGAAAAGTTCTTATAATTCGATTGCATTTAAATTGATTTTGCTAACTCCATCAATTAATTAAAAAATTATGGCATTGCTGGAAGTTATCGTTAAGAAATTTTCTGCAATTTTCATTTATTTTAATTGTAAATTGATTGATCTAACCTATGTACGGTAACCTAAAGGAGCCTCCACACGTTCAATGTTACTTGACAAGTATTATTGATGAAAATTTTCGTCAAGTAACAATGATGGAAATTGCCTGGAAACGTAACATTGAAGGGCATCCAAACGATCAATGTTACTTGAAACATGAGTCATTCAAGTAAAAGTGTCAAGTAATATTGAACGTTTGGAGGCGCCTTAAGAAACATATTTTTACTTTTTCTTCAGAGATAGTCCAAGAAATTTGTGTGCACAGATTGCTCTAGCACAGAAAAGTTGTGATAAATATAAAACATAACAAAAGCTATAATTGCCAATCTGGCAATCATTGGAGACCCGTATGGTGATATTCGTATCAAAATTCGAACAGTTGTACCAAAACTCCACTTTGAAGTCAAACTTTCCAATAAGATTTTTTAAAATTTATTTCAATCGGATTTTGATATATGGAAGTTTTATGTAGAATCATATCCTAAATAACTTTTGTTCTTGGACTTTTTTGATGAGATGCACCGTTTTTGCGATATTGACAAAAAACGATTTCGTTCGTATGGGGGGTACCCCCCCTAATGGTCCATTTTTGCCCATTAACGAACTTAGCCTCGCATTTTACGAAAAACGGACCTGTGCAATTTCAAGTCTCTAGCTCAATCCGTGCGCCCGCAATCCGCGCCACAGACGGACAGACAGACGGACGGACGGACAGACAGATGGACGGACGGACATGCTAAATTCAACGTTTTTCATCATTCTAAACACACTGGTGTAATTCATTTTTGTGTGTGATGACGGGATCTTAGCGTTACAAACGGTAAGGCAAAGTTAGTATACCCTTTGGTTTCACGATACGGGTACAAAAATGAGGGAAAGTATATTGTGGGAAAGTCATGACGGACACCGACTCGAGAGTGGGGGCAGATAAAATTTTCCACATTTTTTCTTTTAACGGTTTCTAAGTACCTCGAACAGTTCTCGAGAAATTTGAAAAAAAAAATATTTTTTACATATTTTTTCCGAAACTAAATATTGCAAGTTTTAACAGAAACTAAATAGGAAAGTTTTGTGTTGATCACACCTGATATTATTTAACTAAAAAACGTATGAGAGTTTACCGTGGTTTTAAATTGTTTTTAGGTTATTTTAATAACCCTTATATTGTGGCAATAGCGTTTAAGATCGAAAAAATCTGTTTTTCACCGGTAGATTGTTCAGTTTTTGTACATTAGCCTTAATGTGGGGGCAATAGTACTGAATATCCACACACCTATGAAAGCACTAGCGGAAGCTGACACCCGCACCGAGGGAAATTTTTATTTTCCAAATAACTCTGAAACTAAATCAGATCATGATCCCGATAAAACTCGGATTACGATAAAACTCGGAATTTGTATGAGAATTGATCTGGATCTCTGATCGAATCATTAAAAAAAACAGCTATTGTTAGTGCAAGTTTACGTAAGCGATTCTTAGTCGCTCAGTCGCGCGATTAAAGTCGCGGCGATTAAAAAATCGCTATGCTGTTTACATGAGCGATTAAAAAATCACTATGCTGTTTACATGAGCGATTAAAAAATCGCTGCCGTACTTACTATTTTGCCACATTTTCCTATTTTTATAGAAATTGCTTCAAACATTGTGGTTTTTCGCAGTAGTCAGGCAAAACATTTTTCGGAAAGTGAATATTTTTTGGGACTTGAAATTCTCTATAGTGGAGAAACGCAAATGACAAGCCTAAGTTTTTGAACGGGCAAAATCGGAAGGAGGAAGATCCTTCCCCAAACAAACGAAACAATACAAAATTAATAATTTTCTCGAAAACGGTGAGTCGCATTGAAAAATTTATCAAGGTAAAATTTGTTTACAATATGGTTTTACATAACTTATCTATACTTCAAAATCCAGTTGGACCACTCCTTTTCCCCTCTCCCATACAAATTAAATATTTTTTTTAATTTTCTCGAAAACGGTGTATAGTATCGAATATTTATAAAGACGAAATGTATTTAAATTATGATGTTACATAACTATTCCATACACCAAAATCCAATCGAACCAATCCTCCCCCTCTCCCATACAAATGGATTTTTTTCCATAAGAATTTTGTCTGTCCCCATATACTAGAGTATTTGACGAGTGCCCCCTGGGAACTGTAGCTTTCCTATGTTTGTAATTGAAATTAACTATTATAGTAACAATCGCGATTTCCCATTATAAAATAGTTAGATTTACTATTTTTTCTCTTTGTGTAATATAAGCCGCATACATTATCATAATTTTAAAATTCCTTGTCAAAGTTTACATAAAATTCCACCCAAAAAAGTGTTTTTATTTTAATGATAATGATATCAAAAGTCTTAAAATGAATTCCCAATTCTTCCTATAAATTAAATCTTCTTTTGCCATTGGATTAACACATATTAAATATGCAGCAAAATAAAACCACAAAAAATTAATGTTTTTAAATTCGATTTTTGATTTTATTTTTCATAAATACCTATCAAGTCAAAAATGACATTATTTAATTATGAAATATTTTTGTTGAAATACACGTGTAAATTGTATTTTTGTTTCTATACATAAAGAATTTATTCTCATTTGATTGATTTTTATTAATTTTTTAATGATCATAGACTTTCTCAGCTAATAAATATTTACAAGACTTCTAAATTTGAAAAACTTTCCTATCTATCTTAAAAACAATAAATTAGCTAAACGTAAAAAATAATAATAAAGAGTTCAAATTGAAAACAGAGATGACAGAAAAAAAATTTGAAACACTACTAGTATAAAAATTGTGATGACAAATCTTGTAAAGAATATTTTAGAAAAATAGTTTTAATAATACTTGATCGTGTGTTTTTTTTACGAGAAATAGTTAAAGTGTTTTAAAATGAAAGTAAAGATTATAAATTTTATGTATTTACGTGTATTCTGCAATATTGCATTTTTATTAATGTTTTTTTTATGTAAATCTTATTTCACAACTATCAGTCACATAAATATTTACAAAATAAATTTATTTAAAATTATTAAGTGTGTTTCTCTTTTTTTATCATGTACATATATAAAAAAACTAACGATAATACTAAAAATTAATACAATTATATCACATTAATTTGTTTCTCTTTTCTTATTTAGCAATAAATGTTTTTTTAGTGTGTACGTTTAAACATTCCAACTTTTTTTTTAGAGAATTTAATAGCTCTTAATTTTAGTGAATTACTTTTAAATTACTATTATACTAGAGAATACTTAGTCTTATCTTGAGACACATCGGGCTGTTTGGACGACGACTTTGATGACGACATTGGCAGATGAGAGCCTCTTGCGCGTATTTGTGTTTATGTGGGTGTGTGGATGCATGCATGTCGAGGGTCAATTATGTTTTAAACAAGAAACGCTTGACTGCCACTGCTATTTCCCGGATTCCCACTGGTCGCCGCGACGACAGCACTAGTCGATGACGTCGTCGCTCCGCTAATTTGGCTGCTTGACGGTGTGGCGGTCGCTTGCGTTTGGGGCTGGGCTCGATGGTGCGCATGACCGCCAGCGTTTAGTGACCGCCAATTTGATGAATGGCCCGCCACTGCCTGCTGCTGTAATTGTTTTTGCACGCCCGCAGCACTAGCGCCACCTGGCATCATGGAGAAGTTGTCATGATCGTACGCACTATATTCCGAGTCAATGCTCGAATAGATGTGTTCGGATGGCGGCCGCATTGGGATATCGTTTAAAGTATGAGCGTGACGCGTTGGGCGTGGACTTGGCGTAGCCGTCGTCGCGGACGAGTAATTCGTTTCGTCACCCTCCTGATAGTAGGCGGGTGGGGGCGGTGCCTGTCGAAATATCACCCCAGGACTCACTGGCTGTTTGAAGCGTTCGTGATGATCTATGGTGTAATTGTTGCCGCGCGGTGACAATTCAATGGGGATAGCGTAACGCAATTTCTCCCAAAAGTATCGATCGTTCGTCAAAATACGGTTCGACGGCATGGATTTCAAATACGGCAGGAGTTCCGGCACCTCTTCAGCCTCCGCACTCACGTCAGTCTCTTCGACAATCACAAGTTTACTAGCAAGGCCACGTAAAGCCTCGTGAAATGCGCTACGAAATTCGCCGCGTATCCATTCGGTTTGCAGGTGATTTCGCGTTAATATGAGGATAATCTTTCGCGATGCACGTGACGCCTCGAGCACCTGTAGATGCGAAGCATCAGGTGGCAAATCACGATGTTGTACACATAGTCGAAAAGGCGGTCGGCCATGCTCCAGTTCGGCAGCGATAGTTCGACACACGAATTCATAGTCTTTGACAGAATGCAGGAGTATCGCATCGTATAATTTACCGGCATCTTCGAACCGAGACTCACACACACGAACACCGTAGTGGGCGAACAGCCACATGCGCACAGATTCACGGAACACAAAAACAACAATTAGGATGACGATTAATAGAATCAAAACCAAAATCGCCGCCAGCAGAGGGATATATCCATTGGAAATGTCTTGATTCGCCGATGATGAACTGCTGCCGGCCAAATAGTCAACACACATGGCCGATGCATTGAAGTCGAGTTCTCGCTTAATTGCACCATCAACACAGTAGATGTCCTGCGAGTCTTGGATTATCATCGCATTATCGGCAACGAATTGTGTCAACTCTTGGAGAAATTGACAACGACAAGTCCAGGCATTCCGTCCGATGGCCAGCATCTGAAGGCTGTTGTGTCGCTGCAAGGTGAGTAGATGAGTCATTGGAATTGTAGTTAGACGATTGTTATCTAGCCTGAGCACTTGAAGGGATGACAATGGAGCAAAAGTACTATTCCCGATATGTGTCAGGAGATTGTTCTGCAAGTGAAGTTCTTGAAGCTGATTTAGGTACTCGAACTCGTATCCTTCCAACGTCTGGATCTTATTGTTCTCGAGATGAAGCACTTTCAATATTGACAGACCGGCAAAGGTTTCATTCTGGATACTGAGGACATTGCTAGCATTAAGAAACAATGCCCGAAGGTTCTTTCTGCCCAGCAGGGATTGACTTTGCAGGACAGGGAAATTATTTCCATCCAAGTATAGGTCAGTGACATCCATTGGTAGTTTGTGCGGCAAAGATTTGCGATTCTGATGGCCACAGTCTACAACGTTGGTGCTCCAGTATTGATCGTGATAGCAACTGCAATTCGTCGGACAAGTCATCTCGCAGTCGCAGGCGTCGAAATCACAACAATTGCAGAGTGTGAAACAGTGGGTTTCATATTTACAAACGAAATCGCGGGGCTGTAGGGTCGTCAGAGGTCGAATCGGTTCATTGCGACTATGCGGCATAAGGCACTCGATGTTGGCAATATCCATAATCCTTGGATGCTGACGCGTCGTCAGGTTATTCACTCGCTGCAACCATTCCATTGAGCAATCGCATTCGAAGGGATTTCCGCCGAGGTAAAATTCGGGTACCAATTTCCCATTTGGCACTGGAGCAATGCGTAAGCTATTTAACTGGATTTTCGATAGGAGATTCGCGTACAAATCCACTCGAGCCAAACTAGTCTTATCCACAAATGTGTTTTGGTTGATGGTGCCAATCAGATTATTGTTAATGAATAGCAATTCAATGGTATTTGGAACGGCCATTGGTCCGATTTCGGTGATCCGATTGTGACTCGCGTCTAACGTCTTGACACGGATTTCCTCTTGAAGCTTATAATAGTTGCCCAGATTCTCAATGTAATTGCTGTGTATGTCCAACCATTTCAGATTGCTGGGAATGAAGGCGTAGTCGAACCAAACCAGATGATTTTCGGACAAATTCAACCAAAGAAGTGATGCGAGCGTTGCGAAAACTCCATTTATATCTGACAAGAAGTTTCGATCAAGCCGAATAGCTTCAAGTTCCGTGTTTCGATCGAATGATCCTCGCTCGATCGCCAGAATTCGGTTCTTCGCTAAGTTCAGGACACTTAAACGAGGAAGATCCCAGAACATGCCTTTCGTAATATTGCCAATTCGATTGTCGATCAACCGCAGACCCGTGAGCTGATCGAGATTTCTGAAGGAGCCGTTCTGGAATTCGGAAATTTGATTTTCGCCAAGATCTAATGTCTTTAGCATTCGCAGATTTTGTATGGCTACCGGAACCTCAGACAACTGATTCGAACTGAGATCCAATTCTTTCAGATCTGAGCAGTTCTTAAATGCTTCTGTTTCAATGATGCTAATCAGATTATTGTTCAATGTGAGTTTTGTAAGCACAAAAAGTCCATTGAACAGCCGATTGTCCAGCGTATGCAATCGGTTTTCGGCTAGATTGAGCGTGTGCAAATTGTACAGTGGCAGGAATGCGTCTTCTTCAACATGCCCAATGGAATTGTTATGCAAATCTAATATCTGCAGGAAATACAACTCCTTGAAGGCCTTTGATCCGATGCGAGTCAAAGCGTTATTAGCTAGATTCAAAACAATTAACCGGATGAGACCGGAAAATGTTGTATTGTCGACATGGTGGCTGGTTAATTGATTTCCGGTCAAATCTAAAACCAACAATTGTTCTAGCCGATGAAATAAACCTTTCGGCAGGTCATACAACTCGTTGTGCTGCAGATGGATTTCGCGTAGCTCTTTGGTACCGGCGAAACTTTCCGGTGGCAGTGTTTCCAAATGATTGTAACTAAGATTCAAAATCCGTAACGATGTTAATCCGCTTAGTGCATCCGCCGATAGCGAGGTAATGTTGTTATGTTGCAAATTCAGATGCTGCAATCGTCGTAGGCGGGAAACTCCCCAGGTGTCTGGAATGGCTCGAAGTTCATTATGACTAACGTCTAACACAAGGAGTTCAGAGCCGCCACCAACACTACAAGGTTTTTCAGAGAAACCCAAATTGTCCGCGGATCGCAATCGATTATACGTTAAATTCAGAGTCTGTAAGTTTTTTAACGGACACCAAACACCTTCCGGCAATTGCCGCAAATTATTATCACTAAGATTTAAATCTTGGAGTTCGCGCATCGAATTGAAGGAACTCGAGTAGATGTCGACCGTTCTACCCGGCCCCCAAAAACTGTTCCTCGTATTCACTGATAACCGTTTCAGTGAGTTCAATCCTTCGAACGCATTTGGTGACAATTTCAACAGTTTACACGCTTCGATAGTGAGTCCGGTTAGTTTGTGCAGACGAATAAACGAATTCGTCGGCAGGACACTTTCATAAAGCAACGTATCACTGCACTGTATATCCAAATGATCGGCTGGTTCGGCCTCCTGTAAATCCAATCCCTGCGATTCGAGTATCCTTAATTGGCACTTAACCGTGGTCCGATTGTATTCCCACGAACATTGGCCATCGACCGTGGCCACATGCATCATCAGAATCGTGAAAAACGCGGCGACACTTACAACAATGAGCGATGCCATTGCGTTCTGTTAAAAATCGCTTCTTAACCAAATTCAACACTCACGAAAATTGAACGCAACAAACTTAAAACGAAACAAAATAATAAAATAAAACGGGGAAAAAAACTAAATTTATCTCATAGATACATTGAACTATTTCGCCATAGTCTATTCATTTGCAAAAAAAAACCTCTTGTTTTTCTCTATCGCGTTGTTATGTGAAAAAAGTCGAAATCGTTTCGACAGATAGAAAGTTAACCGAAATCACCTTTCTTAAAAATATGTCTGGTAGATATGTCGATAATTTCAGCACGACACGTCTAAAACATGTTCACGGCACGACGAACCAACTCAAACTGATTCCACCATGGAACACTCTTTGGCCCAGCATACATCGCTCGATGTTGCTTTTGCTGTAGGGTTCTTTTAGGAGTCAGGCCAAAGTGTTGAGGAACATAGAAAGCAACTATACACAACTATGGCACACTATACACACATTCGGCTACAATCATATATTTATGAGTACGATAAGGCAATTGTATTTAGTGAATAGTTGTACATACGCCTGTGTTTAGTGCTTTAATTCGACATACAACATTATGTTGATAAATCGTCTGGATATGAAATTTGTGGCTAAAAAGAACACAACCTCAAAAATGCATCTTATATGCATATTATGGACAAGTGCATTCCAAACACAAATACACTTAGAAGTACACAAGAGCATAATTTGAAAGGATATATGGGCAACTGTGTGTTGGTTAGATGTATTTTTTTGACTATCCCTATAGTGTGTAGAGTGCATCTAAACTTAACAAAGTGCATCACGTCAAGCACTTCACTGTTTCCCATGCATAGCTAATATAGACCTTTTATGTATTAAAGAGAAAAATATCTAACATATACTTTAACAGAAACCGAGAGAGATATTCACTTGAAACTCTCAAAAAAGAGCGTTATTTTAATGAGAAAAAAAGATAGCGTTATTAAGCTAATAAAAGTTCCCGTAACATTTTTTTGTATCCCAGGTAATCTCTACTAATATTCCACACCTTTGGCTTACCTGCCTCCGCTCAACAATCCCAAATTCTCATGCAGTGGCCACAAAACTCTCTCCGGGGAGTTTAGTATTTTTCGCATTCTCACTCTTTTTAAATGCCGATCGTGTTCGCTTTGCTCGCTCACCACTTAGTTTGTTGTTACCTGGTGGTGGGCATTTACCTTTTAGTTCAATGTTTGCTCTTGATCTAGAATGTTGTGAAACTTTGGAACCGATTCGGCTAACAGATGGCAGCACATGGACTATTTCGAGATTTTCCACATAAACTCGTGATCAACTGATCGATATCGTTGATTGTTATTCAAACGGAACAAGTGTTGACCATTGATCGTCAATTGTTTAAAGATCGTTCAACAATCAAAACGGTCATCGTCTATCATTAGGTGATCAGTGATCATCATTTCAAAAAATCAGCGGATTCTCAATGGTTTAGCGGTTTCAATGCCCCAAGAGATCGGAACATGGAATTCTTGCCTCTCATATTTCTTGGTTGCGTTTGATTTACTTGCATTTTTGTAGTTATGACGCTAATTTGAGGTTATACTTTCTGTTGGAGATCTTTTCTATTTACGAGTATTTTTATAATTTCCATATATCTTTTAATTATTTTAATGATTTCCTGTACTTTCGCAGTTCTACTTTATATCAAAAGATGTATATCGATAAATTCCACATATTGAAGTCATGTTTGAAGAGAACGCTTGCACGGGTACGGATATTACAAAAATTCAATTTCACAGATCTAAACTTTGAAGATCTTAAGGACTTTGTTGTATAGCTGTTTAAAATAAAAGAGTTGAGACGTGGAATTAATAATAGTAATTATCCCTACAGATCGTCTGTTCCAGTTATTTACATATGAGTCGTGTCACGGAATTTTAATGTCATTACCGTTCTATATTTTTTTGGAGACGTTTTCTGGGAGTTTTTCAAACGGTAAAGTTCAAGTCATTCAGCCGACAATTGGAATTTATGGAAATAACAAAGGATTACAACACCTGACGCCCTATCACCGAACACGATACGATTTGTTCTACTAACAACAACATTGAATTTACGATTGCAACCAATACTATCGTGTTCTGTGATAGAGCCCCTGTCGTTTTTTAGACGTTTTTGGTCCCACAAAATTTTGGTTACTTCCGATAAACAGAAGTTGTTAAAATTGTTCCACTTCAGTACCAAACATCCCTCATGGCTCTGGAATTTTGGGTTTTGAGAAATTCGGTTGATAGACTAAAAGACTAAAGCCCAATTCAGAATAACGATGGCGATTACGATTAGATTACGATTGAAGTTTCTCGACCAATGAGATCAAAGCTTTCAACGAGAGGGACATGAAAGCTTTGATCTCATTGGTCGAGAAGCTTCAATCGTAATCGGAATCGGAATCGGAATCGGAATCGTAATCGTAATTACAATCGTTAGTCTGAATTGGGCTTAACAGAATACAGACAGACTGACAGACAGAAAGTTATTTTTGTAAAAATGCTCTGATCGACTTTGGAGTGCGAAATTAAATGGTTGAAATTTTTCACTAATACAATACTTTATTCGTATAAGAAAGTAAAAATTTACTAAAAAGAAGGAAATAATTTTTTGGGCGCTGTGTATCAGAATTAAAAGCAAGATGAAAATTTATTTTATTTTTTATGCGTTTATCTCGCTTTTATTCTAATACACAGCGCCCCAAAAACAATTAGTAATAAAAGATTTATTTAAATTTTCGTTTTTTCTTATCCGTTTTAGTCATTTTGCGTTTGATTCGTAAGACTAAAAAATCAAAAATGAAGTATGTCTTTTGCCATGCTTATTATATCTGATTTGAGTCTCGTATAACGCAATTAGTATTTTGAGGAACCCTAACTAAAGCGTTATACGAGGGCTTGCTGTACTTATCTTTTCAGCATTTCATGCATTTACAATTAAAGGTCAGCAATCGTCATTCAAATGACTGTACCTACTTGTTAACTATTTGAATTAAAATCACCGAGATAAAATATTATTCATTGCATTGACTTTGGTTTGCGATTATCAATTTCATTATTCACTGAACAGTAAGCATACGAAAAGAGTTAAATTTTTTTCTATAAGATTAAACTAGGGTAATTTGCAAGATAAATGTGGATAAATAATTAAAATTCTTTGTAATTGCAGAATATGATCATGAAATTCGTGATTTAAGCTTCATTTCTGTAATTTAATGCAAAAAAATTGCTATTTTCCAGCTTTCATGCCGGTGCACCGTGAAAGTAAGGATTTAGCATGCAAAGATTGTGGAAAAACTGTGAATCAATGTTTCGATTTCCCTAATTTCATTTTAAAGAAAATTGCATCTCGTGAATGTATCGTAGATACCTCAATAAAAAGATTCGGGCTTTTGAAGGCAAAACATTTTAAAATACACTCTAAAATTTTTTATTGAATTTTCACTTACTAATTAAGTGTCATAGGTGTAACACAATTATTGAATAAAAATTCAACATGCAGTGTAATTGCTGTGTAATTTTCAACAAAAGACTCCATTAATTTTCATGTTTAAAACACGTTTTTTTTGAAAATTAATACAGTATATTGCTGCAAATTACAACAATAATTGATGAATATTCAACGATTGTGATTTATTTTAAACAAACATAATGTTGTATTTTCATCAAAAAATAAATTTTCATTTAAAAATGTCTATTCAACAAAATTTTCCATTCACTCAATTATTGAGTTAAATTTGACATATCTTTTAAATAAAATTACTTTAATTATTAAAGAAATTTTACCACTATTTTAGACTGTAGCAAGAAAACCGCATTGTCACAAAATTTTTCGCAGCACAAGAAAAGTCCAGAGAATTTCCGAAAACTTCTTTTCCTATCCACTGATTTTCATGAAATTTTTAGTTCGATATCAAATTGTATTACTTTTCACTCGTCTGCTGAAAATCGAAACTTTTCCTTGATTCAATACATTTTTTTGTATATTCGAAAAAGTTTTCGAATATATGCAAAAAGGTTTCGAAATTGACTGCAGTTTCGGTTACGCTATTTGGTATGCCTTACGATTGCATTTTTGCGACGGCAACTTTCCTTATTATATTTTGAAAAAGAAATGCTTTTAGTACAGTCACAGAAATTTTGCAAGACTTTTCAAATTATTGGAATAATTAACGATGATCAATAAATTTCCGACTATTCGTAAAAGTGAAAATATTAAAAATCATCTAATTAAAAAAAATGTTGTGCCCAAAGAGTAATTAACAGCGCATTCTTTTTGATTGGTGTAGAAAATGGTAAATATTTTTATCGCTTCGAATTAGAAAGTTTGTCAGTTGCCTGTCAACTGAAACATAATTTTACACTCAAGACATTAATTTCATAGCGCTATCCATTTGGTAAAAATAATGAGATATTTTGCAAGATTGTCTCGTAATTAAAATATTATTTTTGACGCGTCGAAAATTTCCCATTCAAATAATTTATGTTTTGAAGATCGATTATGACCTTTTATTATGCGGTCGAGTTATTAATATAATAATATTCAATTTATGAAAATATTTTAGTGAGAAATTCGAAAATATAATAATATCGACAAATTAGCGACTGTCAATGAAAATATTACCTGATATTACACTCCTAATGGATCGATTGGTAGGAAATAAATTTGAAATGCAATGGCAGTAAAATGTCATTTAATCTTTTTATGAGGATAGGCATTAACCACCAATTACGATAGGAACTGTTTTTGACATTGACAAACCAATCTTCGCTTCTTACATGCTCATTAGGTTACCAAATTAGAAACACCTTCTGGCCAGACATATTAATCAACAATGGTGGCATATAACATATGAAACTCAGCACTCATTCCCATTCGCATAGTATTACAAACCTACAATAAACATAACTGAAATTATTTTCTACGTATGTTACATGTTACAGGATTACATACGATATATACAAGTATTTATATCACAGTTGTAGGCTAAAATCTTACATTCTGTAGGCTGTAAATGACCTATAGATGTAAATATGAGCATAATATAAGAACTATTAACCAAATGCTTTGGCAATTGGACAAATTGCCATCCAGATTAACACCAAATGGGGTCTAACTCCAAGGAATTGAAATCTGTTCATTTGAAATATATGTGTGTGGAAGGGACGGAGGGACGCCTTGAAGTGGAGCAATAGAGGAAGAGAAATCTATCGAATTTATGTAGAAGAAAATTATGTTATAGCACAAAAGTACTCACTTCAATTAAGGTGTTTTTTTTGTAGTCAAAGTTGAACTTTTCCAATTAGATAATGTACCACCATTAGGTTTTTTTTTCATTTTCGATTTTCACTGCTCAAAAAAAAAAAAAGAAAAAATTCTCCACCTGACAAAAGATCAGCGTTACACGTCAACAAAAATTCATATGACTGGCTACCTTGCACAAGGCGCGTATATTGGCTTTCCAGTGAGAAAAACTTTAACTAATGATGTGATTTGTAATTAGTTACAAAAAAATAACGTTAATTATGCTTACTGCTTGGCTTGTCAGGTTGTCCATCATGTGAGTTATTGCTTAGCTAAACAAAAGCGTTTTTCGATGAGATTTTTGTAAATAGATAAATAGTTCCTCACAGCGTGTATGTAAATTGCTGTCCATAGGGGTGAAAAGTCAAACGCTTTCCGAAATATTTCCAATCAAATGGAAGAATGGAAGTCAACAGCCCCCTGGTTAACTACCATTTATGGGATAGAGGTGCCTATACGATCAGTAGAGAAATTACACGCAAAAACGGAAAAGTAATTTCAACGGAGTCACATCATAAGGAACATTACCAACATCCCGGAATGTGAGGCGTTTTTATGGGATTCATCTTTTGTGAATTTTATGCCATCGCCATCATAGAACGTTCAATTTGACGACTATCAGTTCAATATGGGTTTTGTATCTGATGTCGTTGATGAATGTGGCCAGAGTCCACTATGCATGGCCCGGTTGCATGACAACATTGTAAAGGAAACTCCTTTTTAATTTGAAAACTGGACTCCTACCATCAAGAGTCATAGGGGCTTCAACAATAAGACTCCTACATATACCACATTCACCATTATCCGGATAACAAACTCGAGGTGACTAACTAAAAACGTAAATAGGCGTGCCCCGCGTTTTAGTCTCAATCCCTCTGATGAATTATGGTCCAATGATTAGTTGCAGAAAAATGAATATTGTATAGACCCACTCTCCTATCCATCCATATCTACTTCGGTATAGTTTCTTGTGTCATTCGTTCAAGATTAGAATTTTCTTTGTGCCGCTGTCTCCAATGTCCATTGAATGCAGAATGACAGCAATATAAGAGCGACATTTCCATTTCCTAGCACCAGAATTGATATCTTTAACAATGTTTCGGGATATTATATCGGTTATTATGGTGAAGTTACACCATCCACATACCCATGGCGATCAGAAATCTCTATAGGCAGGCAGGCGTTACAATGATGGTTTGGAAACTAACTAAAGAGCGCCTTTATCTCCTTCAATACTGATTCCGTATGATGATATGTTCGAAACCATTAATAATCAACCATATATGATATGCCGTACAAAGGAAGTCTCAATAGCGATAAATTTTTTGACATATTGCCCTACAATGAAGTGGCATACAGCTTAAGAATAGCTGCTTTCACTCCTCTGACAAATTGAATTGATGAAGGAAAAGCCAAATTGACGATGATTTGCAAAAAGAAAAAATTATAGCACAAAAAACTCGAATATTATATTTTGATAGGCCACTTAAAATGCCACCGGATTATTCCTTTAAGCAATATCAAAAATAGAATGTTTTAATCTTTAATCGATGAGAAAGGCTTATCTTTAGTGACGTGCTAGAAGTTTAGTACCTGCATTAGAAATTATTTTCGTTCAGAGAAAAATTTAGAGCATTCCATACTAGCATTTTTGGTAAGAATGTGTGTTATTTAGTGGCAGATACGTTCCATAAATAGGGTCACCACACGTCCCAAAGTCGCTCGTACAATTTCAGATCTAGGCCGGCGTCGCGGAAACTAAACGTTTGTCCCGGATTTTTCAATAAACCGCTAAAATTTATCAAACACTCGATAAAACGTTCGCTAAATATGCAAAAATATTCTACTTCAGTTGGAGGTTGCTGTGAATCATATTTTTTTTCTTCAATGGCGGTTTTGTCTTTATTGGTATTTTTACAATTCCCATTGCGATTATTTGTGCAACGTAAAGAGTGCGAAGAACTAAGTTAATTTTCTCTTGGAACTGTGTAGCTTTTAATTTAGTTCACCGCATCGCATTCCGTTTTAAAAAGTTCCCCTGCGGCGCATATTTCTCATTTTTTTTTTGTGGTCTTCATCAAGTTTTATTTTCTATGTAGAATTGTTCTGTTTCAGGTAGTTCCGGGTCGACGAAAAAAAAAACAACGAAGGCAAATGAGCCACGGGGAAAATTTGTGATGTTTTTGGGCCTTGGGCAAAAATTTGTTTCAAAAAAAATTTCCGCGGGTAAAAAAACATATTTAAAGAACCATAAATCCGAAATCAATCTCCTTTAGTTACTTTAGCGATCTTGCAGTAAAGATTTGGTCGATCTTTGGTACTACGCCATTTGCAGCTGCATCTGCGTATTTGCGGCTCTAAATATTTTATCCAATATTTTGGTGTTTCTACCAATTGATTCTAAAGATTTAATAAAAATTTAAGTCTTTGAAATAAATTCAAGGAATTTACCGACTAGGAAATAAGCTTTGCATTAAATTTTCCGGATCGGAGAAAAAATTTGGGGTAGCGTCGAAACGGTATTTTTTCCTTATTGTTCCTGTAACCAAATAGTAGAAAAAGTTACTGTAACCGACCAGTAACCGAAGCAATCAAAGGTAATTTTGAGTTTCTTGATTTTATAACCCCATTTTTTTAGCCTCTAAAGATAGTCAACATGTTTACACTTAACAAGGACTCTTCAAACTAGCCAAAAACAATTGTACCAAGAACCATTGAAAACCTCGAGAAAACTCCCATCGGAAGATTTAGGGTAGTATAAAAAGCAATAAATTTCTGTACCTAGAATTCGTGTAATAAAATTTGAAAGTAATAAAAACTTAGGAATATGGCACATAACATCGGATTGACTTAAAAGACAAAAATATTGTTCACTTTACGAGGTTAAAAAAGAAAACTGAAAAATTAAATAACAACAAACAGTAGTAAAATTTGAATTCTTTTCTGTGGGACAGAGAAACATTTTTATAGCCACGCGATGCATTCATTACGGAATGTCCCTTTACGAAATTCAAAAAAAAAACCAACCATCCCAACAGTTTTTTATTTTGTTTAATATTCTGTTGTATTTGGGTTGGAAAATCCCTAAACGCAAAGAGCTGACGTTTGACAAGAAATAGGACTATAAAATAACCAAAAGTCATATAGTTGACACGTACAGCCGAAAGGGAATACTAACTAAATTGCCCAAGTTGTAAAGTCATCTTTGTAACGGACCTGGCTGGATAATAAGGGTAATTCCGATGGGCTTCATCATACGGAAAGGACTCGTTTCCTACGACGACCAATCCGTTTTGGAAAAGTGTTTTACTATCGACTGTTGGGGTCCATTTCTACGAAAATTGAGTGTTATAAAATATTTGATTTTGATTAACGGAGTTTAGTTTTATATTTGATTGTCATATTTCTAAAGTAAAAAAAAGTTGCGGAAAAGAATACGAGAAATCGCAATTTTTTTAAACATCCATCAGGCACGCAACGCAAAATTCCACTTTGTCACCGTCTAAGAGGATGACGGCATGATGGCTGGCCTGGTTAGGCTAGTTAGCTAGTTTTCTTGGGTGTTGGTGTTGGAGAATGTTGGGGAAATCCTTGTGCTGTACTAGAAGAAGGCTTTGACCTTCGAGGCTCGTTCCACTATGGACGCGTTCGACGTTCGCTGTTTAACAATTTAAAAATGCCAGGGAAAACCTGTTAATGGCTGTTAACACGTCATTTGATAGTTCAGTTCCGAAGTACCAAACGACAAGAGGTCGACAAGGTAAAAACGTGATGCACATCGGATCCGTCACTAGTGTGCCTACCACAAAATACTATAGATTCAGAGATAAAAGGATTTAAATATAGGCAGTTGCATAGTATAAGATTCCCAAACTAACATCTATGTCTAT
Source organism: Chrysopilus asiliformis (assembly GCA_964034945.1). NCBI lineage: Eukaryota > Metazoa > Arthropoda > Insecta > Diptera > Rhagionidae > Chrysopilus > Chrysopilus asiliformis. The sequence goes on from OZ035962.1 coordinate 100,125,669, forward strand.
ACTTATTCCTTTCAATTCTTTATGCCATTGCTAACAGTTATCGTTCTGTCGGTCATCCACCAGGCTGGGACAAAATTTTCCCAATCCATATGTTGTTGTCTAGCAAGGAAGAAGTGTGTTTGAGATTTTGTGCCATTGGAGATGATAACAACAGGAACTCACTTTGTTGCATGTAAATTCAAAATATCTGTTCTTTTGACCGCAAAAGTTTTGCATCTGCTGGCAACGGGGACTTTCAACTTTCGCAAAACTCTGCTGCCATTGACTATTTCTCATATATAGTAATCATTTGACCATCCTCTTTTATATTCGATAGCAGCTATGAGAAGTTGCCGAGCAAGATATTTCGTTACACTCTATTAAATTAATTTAAATTGCTTACATTAAAATGGTTTAAAAGTTTATTCGAAATCCGATAAATGTGGGATGACTAAAAGATATTGGAGACCTTTTAAGGAAAAATGAGAACAAAATTAAATTATCACAGGATATTTCGAATCTGTGCATCGAAAATATGTTTTTAAAACACTTATATAATTACCATTAGAATACATGTTACCATGGATATAACTACCGTCCCCCCATAAGGGTTTATTACTGTCACAAGACGATCTCGATCTGTTGCTCAACATTTTCATTGTTATGAAAATCATACAGAAATAAATTAGATTTAGTACACCGTTTGCAGAGCATCGAACAAAAATGAACTACAATAGGCTGTTTGGGATGACAAAAGATTTTGATGCCCGTCCGTCTGTGTCTGTCCGTCTGTCTGGCCGTCTATCTGTCTGTCCGTCTGTGTCTGTCCGTCTGTATCTGTCCGTCTGTGTCTGTCCGTCTGTGTCTGTCCGTCTGTGTCTGTCCGTCTGTGTCTGTCCGTCTGTGTCTGTCCGTCTGTATCTGTCCGTCTGTGTCTGTCCATCTGTGTCTGTCCGTCTGTGTCTGTCCATCTGTGTCTGTCCGTCTGTGTCTGTCCGTCTGTGTCTGTCCGTCTGTATCTGTCCGTCTGTGTCTGTCCGTCTGTGTCTGTCCGTCTGGGTCCATCCGTCTGTGTCTGTCCTTCTGTGTCTGTCCGTATGTGTGTCTGTATGGCCGTCTATCAGTCTGTCCGTTTCTCTGCCTGTTTGTCGATCAACCTGCCCGCCTGTCTGTGTCTGCCTGATCTTTCATCTGTCTGTCCGTCTGTCTCTCCGTCTGTCTGCCTGTTCGAGAACACCATAAGTTTCGAAAAAATTGAGCTAGAGACTTGAAATTTTGCATATTTGCCGTGTAAAAGGCAAGGCTATGTTTTTGAACGGGCAAAATCGAACCATTCCTTCTCCCGTCCCCAATACCAACAAAACAGTTTTTCACAATTTACTCGAAAACGATAAGTCGTATTGAAAAATTCATCGAGGTAAAATGGGTTTAGAATATGATTTTACATACATAGCTTATCTATATATTAAAATTGAGTTGGACCATTCCTTCCCTCGAGTTGGACCACAAATTGAATTCTTTTTTACTATTTTCTCGAAAACGGTGCATAGTATATATTAATTTATAAAGGCAAAATGTGTTTATAATATAATTTTACATGACCGTTTTATAGATCAAAATACCCCCATCTCCCTTACAAATGATTTTTTTTAAACAAACATGTAGAGTATTTGACGATTGCCCCCATTTTTATAATTGGTGTATATTTCAATATCTCGAAACTTAAGGGTTTTTTAAGGTCAATACTTTAGAATAATATTTGCTTCTCTCGAAACGAATTTTCTATTCATTTGTACCCGGGGCACCAATCATGTATTCCGACGCGTCTCTGTCTTTCGACTTCGACGCAGCTTTTAACTCTTGACTTCGTCATATCAGCAGCTTCAAATTTCCTGGAGTGACAGTCAGAATCACGTTTCGATTCATAGTGACGATTCCGCGAAATTTCAACCTGCAGATATGGCGAAGTCAAGAGTTAAAAGCTGCGTCGAAGTCGAAAGACAGAGACGTGTCGGAATACATGATTGGTGCCCGGATTTATCCTGCAGCTTTTGGCAATTGTAGCTCTTCTTGTATTTTCTTATATATTTACATATTTTTAATGAAAATTATTTGTTTTGATGAAATTTATAAGTCTGAAATCTTTGTTATTCACTTTACATCTAGAGACCATTACTTCATTATTTTAAAATAGGGAAATTGACAAACAAAATTTCTCCGTCGATTGCCATTTGAAAAATCTGACAAAAAAATACCGTAATTGGCTTGAATTTAAGAAAATCGTTATACTGTAGTACACATTTTCCGCTTATTTTATTTTTCACCTCTTTCAGATAAGAAGATGTAAAACGATCCCGTTGACAATTTAAACATTGCGCGCTATTAAATCGTTTATAAAGTAAAAGTCGTTATTAGGGACGATTGCATGTTGTCATGACATTTTACAGTCGATCAGAAGCGGTAACCAATATAATTTTTTTTAACGAAAATCACATATTAGAGGAATATTGAGAGTTACCAGAATAGAGGTATTCGACTTTAAATTTAGAGAAAGCAATATTTATTTTCTCATAATATTCCACGAAAAAAATAAATGACTTCAAATGATGCGAACTACAAATGCAGCAAATATTGAATTTTTAATTTTTTTTGGTAAGTAGATAAAATATTCTCAAAAACTTAAGAAAAGCTTAATCTTACTTTCTGACCAGTACGAAATCCGTTTCAGGCAAAATTATGAGGATGTCCGTCTATCGGTCTATCCGTTTTACGTATCTTAAACAACTCGAGAACACGCTGAGTTACCGACTTGAAATTTTTTGTAAATGAGTTTTGCAAAAATCGTAGTTTGTTAACGAAAATAACATTAGCTATAACAATTTTTTTTTTTGAAAAAATACACGAATTTTAAAGGATATTTTTAAAATTTTTTTTCACCAAACATTTTTCAAAGTTTTTTCGTTTTTGTAAACAAATAAAAGCTAACAACACTAAAATACTGAAATTTTCCATACTCATTGATTACATGTGTGAAGATGGTTTTGTGTATTTTTCACCATTAGAATGGTAGTCATTTAATGTGAAAGAAATGGCAATGGGGGTATTTCTCTTTGCATTTTGAATTGCAATAACAACACATTCGAGTTATGCAAATAATGAAATTCTAACAGTGTACTATCTATGGTCAATCTTAACTAGTATACCCCCGATGGGGTGGACGTAGACTTCTGAGAGAGAGAAAATTGTTTAGCACGCAATGACCATAAACTAGTTGCATCGCATGAGACACGCTTTTAATTTTACGAGTCGCTTGAGCTAATTTGCATTATTCATTAACACAAATACACAAAACCAAGCGGAAAAATACACAATGCCAGCGTAAATATACACCCTATATTTGACTTGTAGATAAATTCCTTTCGGGGTCCTTCTTCTGGTCAAACTGTTCCACTGTTGTGGCTTGTTAGCATACTATACTCACAGTATCTGTGACGACATGAATTTTCCGGACGTATCACAGATGCCTACGGTGAATCAGAGTGAAAAAAAAAGAAACTCCAGGTAATAATATGAAATAAATGTAAGTAGGTATAATATCTAACCTCTTTTATATGAGCGAATAAACGGCAAGAGTCAATTCAGTGTTTGGTACCAAAGTATGGAAAACATCATCAGGAAACGGGAGATCTTTGGTTACCTTTACTTTTGTGTCCATAAATAATTTTCTGCCCTTATGAGCCTTCACTATAGGCGACAGAGATATAGAAGAAGTCACGGTTAAGGATAGGAATCTAGACGCTTGTTCCTCGTAATTTCGTGCTAGTAACTTATTAATTTTTTTAGTTCATGTTAAGTGCTTCTAATAAGGGACTTTAAGTTAATATTTTGCTTTGCTACATCTTTAGGTTTACTACATTTTTTGCACATTGAGTGTAACTTAAAATAGAACAGCATTTTAGACGGTGAAATAACCCATTTAATTGTTATCATTCGATTATACAGATAATTGAAGTGAATTATAGAAAATATTGGGACGTAAAAAATATGAATGTTAGGACTTATTTTTTTTTTGCAGGATACATTTAGTAATCATATTTATGTGTTTTTTTGGGTCAGAAGTGTTTTTAGAAAAAAAGAAAAAAAATGTCACGCCTCCAAAATCTCGGAAACGGTACATAATTTTGAAAAAATAATACAGAGTCGATAGTGAAATTTCACATAACTATTCCATACATCAAAATTCAATTTATCACTATTTCCCTTGTCCCCTCCTCCAAGAGAATATTTTTTTTACAGTTTTCATGAAAACTGTGTGTATTAGCAATATTATACTCTCGCATTCGCGCTGATTCGCCTGTATTTTTCATGAGTGTAAGCCGGCATAAACGGGCACTAAAAATATGTGAGATTTTGATCAAATTGAATTTTATGTAGGTAGCTATCTGAATTTTTATATGGTGTGAATTTTTTGCGATCAAATATGGAGTGTATTTTTTAACGATTACCGCTTTGGACCATGATAGTGTTTTCCGATATTCTTGAAATTTCTCTTCAAAAGCTACATATGGTTTTATTTTATAAAAAACTAGCTTGCATACCCGTCGTTGCCAGGTTAAGTTTTTTCAATTTTTTTTTTATGGTCTATGTTGGAGCTAAACTCCAGGCCAATCGGCTTGGTAGTTTCTCCGCGCAAGGGTAACATAGTGGAAGAGCTAAGTTTCGAGATGACTTTACCCCCTCCCCTTACTCCCCCACCTCTCGGGCTACTTTTAAATGGGTCTATGTTGAGGCTGGACCCCCGACAAACATCTATGCCAAATTTCAAGTCAATCGGTTCAGCCGTTTTTGCGTGAAAGAGGAACAGACAGACACCAACTAATTTTTATATATTAGTAGATGATTATTTGCCAAGAATCTTTCAATTTAAATAATTTAATGCGTATATAATAAACAAGATTATTTATCCAATGCATATTTTTATCATCCATCGTGCCAAGCCGGAAACAAATTTTCTGATTAATTGAAATTTAATAGCAATAAAATCTAAAATTATTAATATAAGCGCAATTTACGATCAGAAAATTGAGTTAAACGCATTTGAGACTCTTTGAAAGTTGACTTCACAACCACTACAAAGGTCATTGTTACTTTAGTAATAATTCAATCTATTGAGTCCACTGTCAGGCTAAATTACGATTCTGTCGAGCCATTAGAAGACACTTAAATCACTGAAAACAAGAAAATCAACAACAAAAACCACACGTTTATGGTTGCATCTCAACGATTCATTTATTTTCTATATCCATGCTATATAACAAAATGTTACAACGACTTTTAAAAAAATTTCTCCCATCATCAACTCTCCGATGTCAAATTAATTGCGCTACAAAGCACTTGACGATTTTTTTTCTTCATTATTTTGTGCCTTTATCAAAAGATTTGACCGCCCAAGAGGCTTTGAACAAACATGGCTCGCTTAAGATGACAATATTGAACATATGTATGTTTAATTGTAAGCCAGCATCTCATCGATCGATGAGATCGCTCGGCCCAACCAAGAAACCAGAAAACCGATCGCCTCTAAAGCAGGAAAAAAAACGCAGATAACACACGATCTTTGGATGTACCACTATCACACATTGTAGGGTCAAAAATGCATTTTCTCTTGTCCGGATATCTAACGTGGAAGATATACGGAGAGTTTGGAGTATCTTAAAGATACAGGAACTAGGTGAAACCATAAGGAAAAGATTAATACGGAAAAAAATGTTCAATTTTGTATCTTTTGTTGGTTTTATTGATTGTCACACCTTAATTCTAAAGGCCCACACTACACAAATCCACTACATAATTATTGGCCATAAATCAGGTATTGATCAAGCGCATATATGCATTAGAAATACAGCGTAGAAGTTCCTGCATCGTTTATCCAAAGAACACGAATTTTTATTTCAAAACATTCGATCGAAGGTAAGCATCTACAGGGCTAAGCTGTAGTGACAAATTTCGAAAAATTTGCATAATCAAAACGGATTAATTGTAAAAATCACTTAAAATGTTAATTCATGTCAAATGCTGAGAGTAAAAAGCGTTTTTCGCGATCCCAAAAATCGAAAGGTGTGGTGCATAATCGAAGCATAAGATTTGCAATTATTTACGTGTAGCGCTTAAATCAAATGATATTGCAGGCAAAGACGCCAGAGTCGACCCCACAACTAGTTCAATTTCAAAATATAATTTGCATTATCGTTAAATAACAATTCGCTAAACATATTTAGTGAGCTTTAATCCGTTGAAAGATCGGCTTAAAAAGTAAAATCTCCAATTTTAATTTCAATACGAAACATAAAAACCCAATTTTGCAATGGTAATTGAATAGCAAGCAACATTGTGCGAATCTTATGGCAAGTTACAAAATAATTCACCAGTTTTTGCCTAAGATGAAAGAAGCGAATGAAAAGATATTTGTAAGATTTTATGGTAAAAATTTCTGTGAAATATCATAATTGAATTGAATTGTTATATCTACTATAAATGGTTTCTGTCTTCGACTAGTATGATTTCAAGTTGATATTCTTTTTTAAATCAATCACGCTTCCATTTATTCAAACTTGCATAATTACGTGTGATTAATTAGTCAAGTGTGCAGCATCCAATTGCGTTTCCATTGGCTTTATCTTGGGGGCATCTTGTCTGAATCGTTTTCATTCTCCGTGCTCAAAGAGTTTCACCCATTTGAATTTTTGAACTTCACAGATACTCTTCAAATATTCAGATGTGAAGTTTATTCTCCAAGATGAAAGGAAGATGTAAAGATGCTCGTTGTACTTTCTTTATAGTCTCGAGACGAATGAGCACGGGATTTTTCTGATTTTCTTCTTCTTTTTTTATGATTATTATTAGTATTTCATTTATGTTACGACCAAAAGCATATAATTTTTCAACATTTGAATGAAAAGCCGGTAGAGCGGGTGGCCAGCGAAATATTATGCTGGGATGTCGAGATTCAGACATGGACCGAGAAATATGGCATATGAGAGGAACGCGCTGAGAAATTAATACCAAGTCCATCATTTTCAACTCGACTTTAATTTTCAATCTATCAAAATGTGTTCAAGTAACTCAACTAAAGTGCCAGACAGGGGAAGCTTTCCAGTAAGAAAAAGGCGAAAAGTCAAAAACAGAGTTTATCCAGATTTCAATTTAAAATGACATAACTTTTGGCATAAAGAGTTGTATACGGTGTAACGATGTGCGAAACAATTTCGAAAGAAAAGAAAAGAAAAAAAAGCAATGAAATGATGTATTTTTTCAAGGTGTGTTTTTAACAAAACTCAGTGTTGTAATTTTTGGCATATTTCCTTTTTGATTTTCTACAGATGGTCATCAAACATTTTTTAATATTACGATGAGGGTAATTTTGTATATCGTCACTTGTGACCTTTTTTTTGAAAAAAAAAAAAATATTTTCGACTGTTACCCAATGATATGGGAAAATATTTTTGTTGTTTTGTTATAGAAATCTGAAGCAGAAAAGTAAGTCTGGAATTTTTACCGTTGTTATATATATAAGAAAGCTATTAGAACCACTAGAAAAATCGAAATCAAAACCGTGCCTCACACGTCTCCGAGATATGTACCCAGCGACTAATTGAACGACCAAATCAGTCGCTGTAGCTTCACCACTGACTCTAAGTGGATTTGTATGTATGGAGAAGCTGTGTAAAATCGTATTCTAAACGCTTTTTGCCGTAACAATTTTGGAAAAGAACTGTTTTGGAGAAAAAACTGAAAAAACGCATCCAATTTCTTTTTCATTTCTGTGGACAAGGGGCAAGGAGTGGTTTTTAGACGTGATCTAAGTTTTAATAAAAGCTGTTGTTGTGCCAAATTTCAAATTTTTACTTCAATTAGTCACCGAGTTTTGTGACTGAATTTTTATATTTCAAAAAATACCTACTGACAGGTGGATTAACTCTGTATAGGACTTTTTGTCAAATAAATGTTTTTTCATATCACCCAATTGCTTCATTTGTAGGGGGACGGAATGGTCCGATTTTACTCGTGCACACTCAGAAAAATGGAGGCTAACTCGACGACCTACATACGGCGTAATTGGCCTCGGGCAGGCGCGCGTTTGCCTGCATGTGGGCAAGTAAAACTGAGTTGACCTGTGGTCGGAGAAATTCTGAAATTAAGCCACCAGCAGGTGAAGTAGGGCATTGGGAGCTGCACGAGTTGACCTTAGATAGGTTAACTCTGACCGTTAGCTGGCTTACAGACACCTCTGTAAGGTCAGAGTTAACCTGACAAAAAGTTGACCTGGACTTTTTTCTGAGTGCAAGAACCTAACTTTTCCATTTTCGAGAAACGCAACTGTAAGAAATTTCAAGTCTCTAGCTCAATTTTATCGAAAGAGTTCGCGGACAGACAGACATACGGATGGACGGACGGACATGCGGAAATCAAAATCTTTTGTTATCTTAAACTTCCTGAGTGGTTCATTTTTATGTCCGACGATTTGTTTGATGCGTTATAGACGATATTCTAAATCTAATATACACCTATATGATATATCATATGGATTCGTAAGTAATTTTCCACAAGTAAATGACAATCAAATGACTAGTGATACACCTGAATCTCTAGCATCATGTACAGCTTCCAAGTAATATCGCAAATATTTAAAAGCTATTACTATGTCTATTGTTTACCAGATATGGCCCAGCATTGAATTTTACACATTCGGACAGTATAATTTAAAGTATGAGATAAATCTAATTGTATGGCTAATTTTGATTGACATGAAATCACCTGCAAAAGAATTAACATTTAAAATGCTATTCATCAAATCTCACTTTTAAAAAATCCCATTCAAATTGAATGAAAAATATGTTGTTTTGTAACCGAAAGAGGTTTTCTTCATCAGTACAAGAAACGAAATAGGGGGGAAAAATAGCCACGTAAGAAAATAAAACGAAAATTTCATCCTGTATTGCTTGCAAATTGTACATAGCGAACAAGATTTTATAATCAAAAAGTGTGGGCAGACTAATCTTTAGAAACATTTTTCCTTTACAAGTTGAGCTACTCAGTAACAGTCTCATATCCAATCGTGTCCAGAAATTGAACAGTAGAAATCAATCCGAGTTGTAAATCAAAAGTTATTAAGTTTAACATCAGGCGGTATCTTTTCAACTACTAGATATGAACATATACATATCTTGCGGAGCATAGATTTTCAATGAGATGAAGTGAACCAGCCGCACGTACCTACGTGTATGAGAAATTACGCGGAATGAGTAAGTGAATAAATGTATCTTATATTGGTCAGGTTATACTTATTTTTATAAGTAATATAATCTGAATCATTTCATTTCGATTTTGTTGTTATTTTATGGGGGGTTTTTTTTAACCAGAGACTGCTTGTTTCTTTCATTACTCACTCACAACTTTACAATTCACCTAGGTACGAAAACTCTGATAGTTTCAAGACGTTTTGTTCAAAGATTTCAGCCAATGTGTCCAGATCGATGGGCTGGTGTTGAATAGACTTGGCATACGACATTGCAATTCACTTCACAATTTGCCATAGACTAAAAGTGAAAGTTCAGTTTTAGGAACCAAAAAACTACTTGCATTTTGTTCTGAGTAAAATATACACTAAGCGAGTGGAACCTACACTCTCGAAAAAAACGGAGTTGATCACGCACCGAAACGGAGTTTAAGGGAGTCCATCACCTCACAGAGAAAATTGAATTCCAGGCTAAATAGTTCCTGAGAGTTCCCTTGGTGGGTTGATTTTTAACAATTTTCAGTGTTAAATCAACTTATTAGAGTTAAAAAAATTTCACCTCACAAATCCGTGTTTTTTGCAAACATTTGAGGTGTTTCGATTATTTCCGTATTTTGAAAATTAAAACCTTTCTTACATCATATCATACTAATATATAAAAATGGATTGGGTGTGTCTGTCTGTCTGTCTGTTCCTCTTTCACGCAAAAACGGCTGAGCCGATTGGTCTGAAATTTGGCATAGATGTTCGTCGGGGGTCCAGTCCTAACATAGACCCATTAAAAAGTGGCCCGAGAGGTGGGGAGAGTAAGGGAAGGGGGTAAAGTAATCTCGAAACTAAGTTTTCTCTCTATGTTACTCTTTCGCGGGGAAACTACTGATCCGATTGGCCTGAAATTTGGCATAGATGTTCGTCGGGGTTCAGCCCCAACATAGACCCATTAAAAAGTAGCCCGAGAGGTGGGGGAGTAAGGGGAGGGGGTAAAGTTATCTCGAAACATAGCTCTTCCTCTATGTTACCCTTTCGCGGGGAAACTACCGAGCCGATTGGCCTGAATTTTAGCTCCAAAATAGACCATCAAAAAAAAATAAATAAATAAAAATTTGAAAAAACTTAACCCGGCAACGACGGGTATGCAAGCTAGTATATCTGTATCTACCGGGTCTCGAACATGGGATTTCTCGATTTGTATGCCAAACTCCTTTCTCTTATGCTATTTAAGCAATTTGAAAACTCTCTTCTAAAGATAACACCCTTCACAAGGGAAATAACTCTTAAAAGTGAATTTTTTTACTCCCTTTCGTAGTTAATCCGAAATTAAGGCCAAAGCGGTGTTAAAGTCAATTTTTAACTCCTTAAAACAGGAATTCCCACAAAAAACCTTGCCCACAAAAACCCAATTCCCACAAAAAACCCGAAAAAAACGGTGTTAAATTTTTCTGAATAACACTGTGAGGTGCTGACTTTTAACTATGTTTTAAAGGTGTGTTAATTTGTCCCCGGATTTTTCCGAGAGTGTATGGAAATGCAACGCATTGAATCTAAAGTCCTCGTAAAGTCAATTCTTATAGCCGAAGCAATCAATTGCTCCAGATCTGTCATATGAGACCCCGGAAAATTTATTCATTGATCTCCTCGACTTGGTGGCCAGACTCCTTGGGTCTGGTATTTCTCAGCGCTGCTGCTGTTTTGAGATAACTTGGGGTCTTGTTTCGGCTGCTGTTCATATGCTTTAGTGGATTTGATTGTCTGGTCTGTAGCTGTTATACTCGTAGGTGGCTTTTTTTAGGCTCCAACCAAATTGATTTCATTTCTCAATTGAATCGACGCTTGAATATAGTTTTTTTTTTCTTAATCAACCGCAGCTGCCTGAATCGAATGTTTCTTACTGTGATCAAGTATTTCTGTTCTCTAGCTGTATCTTTTGGGTACAAGAGTCGAGTTTGTTTTTTGGTCGCGTTGTCTTCCGTCATGTGAAATTCCAAATGAACCACTTGTGTAGCATTTATTATACGGGGCCCGATTATAATCCATCTATCCATCCATCTATACAATATTTGCCTTGTAACAACGACCAAAACTCCAGGTCGAACAAAGTAAATCCTACAGCAGACCCCTCATTCGCGCTCGGATCTATTTGTCTGTCAGTCTGGGTGCCTGATTAAGGCCTTTAGCGCGATGCATTTGTTACAATATTTAAACGAAATGCACGTGAATGGTAAATGAGCTTAATCCTGTTGTCCCAGTAAACCGATTTCCCGACACAAACCTTACCTTTTGTAATGTTTGTACATTTGCCTGTTATTGAATTACCCACTGGTGTCCATGGTTCTACAAAGTTGTTTGCCTTTTAATAGGCTCTTTACGTAATGCAAAATTATCCGTTCGAAAAGTTGTATAATCTAATATCCGATTGAATTATGCAAAGGTAAAATCATATAGAGGAAAGTATTTAACATAATATGCTGGATGTTTTCTATTTAAGATTTAAAAAAAAATCCCCTATCGCCTCCCATGCATGCAGATTGATCTTGTGTGGGCACCTTAATCGTAAGTGGATAAATCGAAACTTTTTTATTGGAAAATTAAAATTTGGCCCTGAAACATTCAGATATACAAACATATCTGTTGATTTGTTTTGCTTTGCAGAGTGCAGAATGAGCTGTTGGAATGATGGATCGTGGACCCGGATGATTTAACGTGATAGCATTAATGACGGACTTTTGAACAGGTCTCTTTTACAAATTGTCGTAATCAGTCATTCTGTGTGGTAGGTGACAAAAAATTACGGAAATACCGTCAAATATTAATGATCAGTTATTAATTTCCAATCCGCTAATAAAATAGAAAGCAGATCAATGAACATTACAGTGAAGTATTCAAAATGTGTACAAATATTTATTGGTAAGACCATAATTTTTTTTAGAGAAATGGGATATAAATAAGTTGACCAGATGTCCGGAAATCAGGCATGCTGTCGCGAAAATTCAATTTTTGTGTCGGGTCGTTCAACTAAAGGTATAATCTCAAAGAAAATCCGGGGACAAATTGAGGCGTTGCGAGCAAAAGTGGACCAAGCCACATAATGGAGTTTTTGAAGCTTTTCCACTTTTGCACTATCATTGACTGTAAATTTTTGGAAAAAAACATTCTGTGGACTTTATTACTCAATGTTGAAATGTTCTTTTGTGCATCCAAACAATTTTATCTAAAAGCTCACTCGCGATAGTGATTCAAACACAAAAAACTCACGATTTCGACATGTGGGTTAGTTCACTCTTGCTCTGATAGCCTCAATTAACACCGCTTCAAAACATAGCTTAAATTATGCACCTCGCTGTGTTATTCAGAAAATATTAACTCCCAAGCGCGCAGTTTTTTGACATTCCTGTGTTAAAAACTCACTTTAACACCATTTTGCCTCCATTTTTAATTAACTGAAAAAATGTACACTTTAGTAGTTATTTCTATTGTAAATGGTGTTCACGTTTAGCGAAAACTTGTCAATTGGTTTCAATAGCAAATTGAGAGGGCGAATAGCTTACAATTTGAGAGGTCCCCAACGAAATCTTCAATTCCAACCAATTTTTGTCATATGGATAAATTATCTTATCAATATGAAAAAACTGTGGGAATTTTTCTCTTGGGATAAAAATTTTGTCATATGGATAAACACTTTAATAAATATAATTAAAATCTACAAAAGGGAAATTTTTCGGTTTTTCATATGAATAAAAAAAATAGTTGTTTTCTAAATTTTTCATCATACGGATAATTCTTTTTTCGACATGACAATGATAGTGGTCAAATTAACAAAAACGTAATCATGTTGACAAAAAATTTGTCTATTATTTATTCATTTATGCATAGGTTTCACTGTGAGTTATTTATCTTAGATTTTCTCCTATTTTATGGTGTTGATCTTTTTTATTGATGAGATGGAATGCTGTGAAATTCTTGAAATATCGGAAGTGAATCATTGTTAATTACAGTATATATCATTCGTTACTATGATTATTGCGGATAGTAATCTCATGTGGTTTTGTGTGGCGAGTCTTAAGGTCTGAAGCCCACCCAACAGCATAAAAGTACATGGAATCATTTCCTTAATTTTTGTCACAGCTCACATGAATGTCGCGTAAACTAGCGAACCTATCAAAATGTTATCACTGCATATTTCATGACACTGTTTTGAGTTATCTTTTGGAAATAAATTTCGAGCGCTTGCTATTTGAAAGTACCTTCAACAGCCTTTAGTATTCACCTAAAATAAATCTGTGTGAATAAACACTATGGATAAAGAGTAAAATTCAACTGACGATTCCATTCAAAGGCCATAATAAGAAGGCAATCTATGACTCTATGAGTTTAAGTTTAAGCTAAAGATAAAGTAAAGAGTTGGCCCAAAAGACTGTGGTAACAGTTAATCTGTTAATTACCAGCCATAAAGTATAAACTGAATGACAGTAACATGTCTTTAATGGCCATTTTATCTACGGACAACGTTCGTCTATACTCGAAAAGAAAACGCAGAATGGTGTGCAGATATGCCGAGTAGGTGCTTATCATACACGTGTGTTAAAATGATGGTTTACAGAGTACTTTTGACTCAAGGCAGGATGAAAATAAAGGGAATTTTTGTGTATAATAAAATATTCTCATAGGCCACAATCAGCCAGACACCTATGATGATTATTTTTAAATTCACCGGCCGGCCAGTGAAAATAACTGCAAGAAATTATATGACAAAGATTGGACATGGCAGTTAAGGTTAAGGAAGAAACACTAGACTTGCTTCGTTTCACATCAAATCTTCATGCCCTTTACCGCCTATTAATTCTGATTGATGGTAAAAATTTCATAATAACTCTATTATGAGCACCAATTGCCGACGAATCATTTATCGGTTATAAAATTCGTATTTTCACCATCGGTTTTACGATAAAATTGCAATTTCCTTAATACACAGTGTTCATCGTTTGGTAATTTCTTTTATATCTGGCTTTAATGTCTTATTAGCATTAATTTTTAACTTGCCTTTTTCAGAATATTGCATTTTGTCAAGTTAGCAAACAGTTTCTTCTGTTTCCTCGATAAAACCTTTGTGGTTGTTCTACACTCGCACCGAATGTTGGCGAATCACAATTTCGGCTGCCACATTGAGCGTTTTTTTTTTGTAAATGGAATTATATTGATTTTCATTTATCGGGCCTAAAATTTCGGTTACGATATTATAAATTTTTTATATTCTGCGTATTTGGAATATTTTACCAGAATTTTATGACGGATAAATTGGTTAAAAAAATGTCTAAATTAGCAGCTGAGACTGTTTTTCGCCTACATTCGGGGAGAGTGTGTAGCATGCATTAGAATTTTGTGTCGTAGCGTAAACGGTTGTACAACATATATTTAATATCTAAAAATAAAATTTACGGAATAAGGTGTCGGGTGTAAACGGCACCTAATGCCGCGGTTACACGGCGCTGTTTTGCCAGCCGCTGGCTGCTGTTGGCTAGTAGCGCTGGCAAGTAGTAACAGCAGCCAGCGTACTGAGAGGGTTTACACGTTTTCTACTTTAGTAGCGCTGGCAAGTAGCAAAACAGTGGTTTGACATTTTATTCTGGGAGATTTTTTCTGGGAGACGTTACACACTGGGTGACGTTACATACAAATTTAAATAAATAAACGTAAAATAACAAGTTACAATAAACAAACTTTACCACTTATCAGACTTTTGACAGCTCAGAAACCATGTGACAGGGTCACGTGATCCCTAGTAGCGCTGGCAAAGTAGAACGGTCTCTACTTCACTAGCGCTGCTAAAGTCATCACGCTGCTGCTGGTAATAGCAACGCACTAGGGTTCACACGGTGCTGCTGAAACGGCTGCTAACAGCCAAACAGTCACTAGCGCTGGCAAAACAGCGTCGTGTGGCCGCGGCATAAGAAACCAATATTAAAATCGAAAACCAGAAATCTAATTCATCCATGAACCAAAACCGAAGAAGACTCAAAAAACTTTTGGTTTGTGTCTCTGTGGCATTCCCGTTTCCCATATGAGGTTGAAACAGTGATACTTTTTTTTTGCTTAGAAATATAATATCTAGGGCACTTTAAATCTTAGGTGTTAGTTTTAAATACCAAACTGGATAAATTAATTGACTCGTTAACAAACAGCCAAAAGAAATCATTTTAAAATTAAATTGACAGAATTTATCGTGATATAATAATACAAAACTTGATTCGACAGAAAAAACTTACATCAATAATGTAAATGATCAGCAACAAAATCCGTTAAAAATAATGTCGTACATAATGTCGCAATACTATTTTCGTACATAAATTATTTTTTTTCGCCTTCCTCTTAATTTGAAACAAACGTCAAAACAAAATCCAATCGGAGCAACATTACTTTGTATCATTTCTATAATTTTTAAACAAGTGGATTGTGCTTCTAGTTTATGTTTGAAATGTCATTATTGCTACGGTTATCGAAAGTGAAACATATTTTAACATGTAACCTTGATACTTCACGCCACCGCCACATAGAAATTGTAAAATCGCGCTGTGGTCGCCCTCAACGATGTATCAAAAAAAATCACATAAGTCGAGCATAATCTCGCAAGAAAGTTTTGTTTACATCTTCGCCGATGGCTAAACCACTCAATGATTGAAGCCTAAAAACACCACCACACACCGCGCCACAATAAATTGAATGGGATTTATTTATGTACAATGAAAGCTTTGATGCTGGGATTAGATTTCATCAAATATATTTTAATCCACGCCAAGTGCTAACAACATCAGACAAAAATATGTATAGCATTACCCTGGCACAAATTTCGTCCAATCCATGCAAGTCAAAATATTTGCCTTATGATATATGACTTGGCATTTTCTGGCTGACAGGCCCCATAATGTGAAAATGGTGTTTTTTTTGTCTTCGGGGAGTTTTCGCTATATGCCCCAAACATAAATATATTAAACATCTTTATGTTTTTGGCACCGATCTGACATAATAACTTTAATGTTGCAGATTTGAAATCATTAGACGCAAAGGGAAAAAATGATGCATCAGCATTCCAAATATATTTTGACCATGCGAGTATTTATAATAGTCTGAAATGAAATTAAAAAAAAAAATAATAGGAAATGTTATTCTATAGTCCATTTCCATTTGCATTTCCATCTCATAAATTGGCCGGACATTATTTGTAAATAGATTGTCAGAGGAATAAAGTAACATGGCATTTAGATAGTTAAGGCTAGGCGTACGACCAAAACATCTTAAGTTTGTTGAGAGTTTATGGCGAGGAGTATTTATGTTTAAGTAAACAACGGCCATCCATGCCAGGCCAGCCAGTGTTAACTTTGGCTAATGTTGTCATCAAATAAACAACATCATCTTCATCGGCTCAAGTATCATTGGACTTGTCGAATTATAAACATTGGATTCTTGATACTTGAGATCGCTCTGAGAATTGATTATAGCCAGTCGAATAATTGTATGACGCCAATAATCTTAAGGCTGAAGGATGGGAAATTTCCAGGAATAAAATTACTGTTTGCTGACTACCAATTACTCGTTGGTATGACCCACTTGTTACAATACTTGTTTGTTGGTTCAATTGTGGGCTGGTAGACGGATTTCCTTTAGTGTTCCCAAAAAAGATTGATATAACCTGGACAACGAGCATTGGAATAAGAGGTGTCGAATTATGGTATTATTTTCGAATAATATTAGGTTTGTTATTAACAAGTTGTTTTTGTCCGTTAGCATCTTGGAAAACATCGTAATTACACTTTCATTAGTGTAAAAAGTTTGATCCCAAAAATTTTCGCGTAGAAATACGAGCCGGTAGTCCTGGAGAGATTCTGTTTTTTTCAACATTTGGTAAATTGAACGTATTCATTGAAACATTTTTTTCTGAGAAAGCTGTCATTAAAAAAAATGTGCTAAAAGGAAAAAAAATCTTTTGGGCACAGTTTATTAGAAATAAAAGCGAGATATTTATTTTATTTTACTTTTATGTTATCCTTACAGGATGGTTCATCATCCCTACAGACTTTGCAACGCCAGAATCAGATTCAGCGACCCTAAACACCTCTAGATGATATTTTTTCTGGGAAATTTGTAAAGAGGATAAGCACGTTATCCTGACAGGACCTTCCGTTATCCTGAAAAAGGACGAAGTTGTAAAAATATTGTATTGTCATCGGACTTACGTATGTGTGCAAAATTTCAAGTCAATTGGATGAGTGGAAGTGCACTCAGAAAAATGGAGGCTAACTCGACGACCTACATACGGCGTAATTGGCCTCGGGCAGGCGCGCGTTCTCCTGCATGTGGGCAAGTAAAACTGAGTTGACCTGTGGTCGGAGAAATTCTGAAATTAAGCCACCAGCAGGTGAAGTAGGGCATTGGGAGCTGCACGAGTTGACCTTAGATAGGTTAACTCTGACCGCTAGCTGGCTTACAGACACCTCTGTAAGGTCAGAGTTAACCTGACAAAAAGTTGACCTGGACATTTTTCTGAGTGTGGGTCAAAGTTGGATTACAAGATTTAACCTTCACAGATGAACAAACAGACGGACAACAAAGCAACGTAAATGAAAGCTTTTAAAAATTTAACCCAAATATTGAATTTTGGTCTCCGAAGAAATTTAAAATTAATGCTCAGTGACTTGTCATAAATACATGCCCAACCACGGGCAAACCCTCAGATGTTTGTCCTTTTCATTGAAAATTGTCATGTAAAATAAATATGGCATAAAAAGAAACACAACAGAGTTCATGGAAAAGGTTTTTGCCGATTTAAAAAAAATAAGAATGCGTTAGGAGGTTAAAACTTCTTCATTCTTGTTATGAATGATCATTTTTTACATGTTTTTTTTTATTTTATTATCAGCTCATATTTTTTCCATATTCTAGTTAAAACGACAATTTTTATAAAATGTCATTACAGTCACATTTTTATATTTCACAAATTCGTGACTGAAGAACATCTATTAGAATATAATTTTACCTTGATCCGATCTTTAAATAGAAAACATTGACACCAGTGTGTAAATTTTGTGTTATTGCTAGCATTTTGAGAAAATAACTTAAATATTTGCATGAGAACTTTTCCAGATTATGTCGCATAGTGGAAAGCATCTGCTCAGCTCATGGTCTAATCGAGAGAAGATCATGGTCACTTGAATCCTGTTGCTAGCAACAAATTATCGTTGATCTTTGATAATTTTTTTGATTTTGGCATCGGATCGGCGAATTTATGGTATTTAGCATGCATTCTGGGTACAGATCGTGTACATAAATTTAATCTTGATGACACCACACGCATCGAGGTTTTGCCTCTAATCCACCTACACAGTGAAGGATTCTAACGACCGAAGACGGAAGATGCAATGTGCGGCACCAACATTGGCACCGAAACGACATAACTGAAATGCTCATTACTTGTCGTTGTCGCTAATGCAATTTAACTGCCACGGCTTGGCTCCAACAACAGCATCTTAAGATATGCAATTTCGACGTCCCAGTCAAGCGAGTCTTCATAGGCTCCTTGGCTCACCTACCGCGGAACTGATGGGGTTCATCTATAGATGTGGATCGCATTTAGTGTCTTCCGAAGGAGACGTTAGGGGAATCGCTGAAAATTGTGGGACTATGGATGGTTTTTTTTTCATTGTTTTGTTGTAATTTTACACAAATATACTATAGGGACTTGTTCGCTTTGGCTCATTTCCAGTTTTTTGGTGTTGTGGAATCGAAACTCTTTCTCTGGATAAAAGAGATAAGACGCATGTAATGACGATAATTACCACATTTGCTACACATGCTCATATCTTGAAGTTTTATACGCAGTAATTTTCGCAGCCAACACATACTCAGGAGGAAGCGCCATGCATACTTAATGCACGAGTTATCACTTGAAAAGCCTCTTCAAGACCATTTCAAGCGCATTTTTTCCTTCGTTTTTCCTCTTTCGCTACTTTTACATATAGTACGTTTTTTCTTGGTCTCGTTCTGGTGATACCGCGTGTAAAATGCATCTAAATATCATCCGTCCAACAGATACGCGAACATATATACAAAGTGAAATATTAGCTGCACTTACTTCAAAGGGCTGAGGTACACTAAAAGTGTTGTTGACTTAATGCGTGGTATGATTTAGATGAAATACCAACTTTATAATTAGAAATTAGCATTGCCTCACTTTAAAATTCTTAATTTCCTTCTCTACAACATTACGATAAGTTTTATTAAACTATACTCATCTTAGTGTGAAATTTGAAAAATTTAATTATCGCCACGTCAACTGCAGCAGTTAATTAGCGGAATTATCCATACAACATAGAAACGTTATCTAAATTTTGAATGAAAATGAAAATAATCGCCTGGTTATTTGAAAGTTACTCAATAAATCTAAAATTTAAACTAGTTATACAAGGTATTATTCACGTAGGTGGTGACTATCAGATTAGAAAAGAATAAGAGCTCATACCCAATTGACCTATGTTGGAATTTTTGTACCGTGTCCAAATGTACCACGCAATTTTCCTTTATAAAGTTTAAGAATATTTTTGTGGGAACATTTGGAATTTTGGCCCTTTGTAAAAAAAGGACCATTTTCACAGGAAAAAATCTTGGATTTCCAGTCAAAATTCCATAAATCGTACCTTCGTTACTTGGTGCAGGATGATTGGAAATCCAATTGGTTTTCCAACCAATTTGGTCAATTGGGTACAGCTGCCGAGCAAGAAGGCGCGAGGACGTTTTACGGGTTGTAATTCTGGTATATTGTAGAAAATCACAATTTTTTTTTGGGAAATTCCAAAAACTTTTTCACATTTTCAAAAAAGGCCTTCAAATTTCTTCATTTTTTGTGCGGCTCTGATGCTGCGGACTTTTTTTTTAAAATTTTGCAATGACGTTTTCTTATAAAATTTGATGCTAAATTTCGAAAGTGATTTTCCACCAATTTTTTCGCAGTTATTCAGACATGTTTCAAACTTTTAAATCAGTTTTTAAGGACAGAACTTTTTTTTTGAGAATATTAAAAACTGTTCCTATATGCAAATTTTGGTAATGAGCACTATTTGCAAAATATGTTAATTGCTGGGGTTTTTCGCGATTTTTTTGGTACTGGATTATATTTTCAAAGCCTTTGAAACGTCTTTTTTTCAAATATCTCGAGAATATATTTTTTCAAATATCTGGAGAACCGTTGGAGATACGTAAAACCCGTTAAAGGAAAAAATGTAGAGCATTAATGTCCTTTATATTTTTTTATATTCAATGCATAAGTTTTGACAAACTGTATTAAATATATATATTATATATATTCATCTCGCTTTTATTTCTGATATACACAATGGCCAAAAAATATTTTTTTTTCTTTTCACTTAATTTTTTTTTTGAAAACGCGTTTTTTTGGACTCCCCTAGACCACCTCGACATACCACCTGACCACTCCTCTAGACTACCCCGACGTACCACCTGACCACTCCCCTAGGTTTTGATTTTAAAAGGGGTTTTTTAAAAAAAAATTACTTTCAGTATCATATATAATGAAATAAAGGGTGTTATCCCTTATTTTTAACACGTTGGCTGCCAAAGCCTTTTCAGGATTTTGATCGTGCAGTGCCAACGTCTTTTCACGATTTTGGTCACCTGAGGCCAACTTTTTTTTGTTATTTTTTGTTTCTTTGTGCCTAAAAATCATTTTTGACTACTCGCGACTTTATTATTGGTCCTAATTTTGCAGTTATAATGGTTTTTTTGTGTCGCACGTTTTTGTGCGACATGGCCGAAAATGTGCGACGCGGCCTCAGGGTAACATTTGGGTGTCGCACGAAAACGTGCGACATGGCAGCCAACGTGTTAAGAAATAAAAACCAAAATAAAAAATTCTACAAAAATTAGAATTTCAACTTTATAGGACAAGAAAAAGACTAAAAATAATTTCTAATAAGATTTCAGTTAGAATAACACGTGCCTACGATTTCAAGTAATTTGAGTCCCAATTATTGTAAAATCATACATTAATTTATACTCGAGAAATTTTCACCAAAAAACTTTACGACTTTTAAATAAGAAATTCATAATTTCCCTTTAACACGTATTTATTACTTTATAAGATAAAAATTATAATACTCTGTTAATCAAGAGCACTTCTCCCATAAAAAAAAATTCACGAGCATATGTTAAATTTTGCGGTCGATCGTTGAAATGATTTTCGTGGCAATGTGAGGAAATTAAATTCTGCCAGAAATGTAATTACATTTTGCCGTTTAACACAGAAAGTTATTATTTTAAACTGTCTTTAATCGCCCAAATCAACATTTTTCTTAATCTTATTCACAGGCGGAGGTCAACCATCTGCAGAAATCATCAGCGGCCGAACACTGAACCACATTTCATGCGGCCTATCATATCTTATATTAAGAAACCAGCATATTTTATACTTTTGTCGATTATACGCGAAACTCATTTAGAAATGCATCATTTAGGAGTCATCATTGCATTATCCTCGTAAAAATCCAAACTGTGGCTTGAATTGCATGGGTTTAACTGTTGGCTTGATGTTTCATCAATTAAAGGTGCAACAAGTCCAAGTCCAAACCGTGGTTAAGAGAAATTCCTTGGCTTAAAGTGGTTTGCTTGATGGTTGATGATTTTCGCGGCTAGTCGGCGTGTATGACTGATATGCTGCAGCAGGTAGAGTTTCATTGATGGTGTGTGATGGGGATTATGCCTCAAGTTATCATAAAATTTTATTGGATTTTAAAAGACGAGACCTAATGCGCTGTGGCATCAGTTAAAAAGTTCAAGTTGAGGAGTTTCCCATCTTTTGTATCAAAAAACAGAAAACTTGATACTTTAGCGATCTGTGAAATTTGCTAAAGAAAAGCCAAGAAGTGAGAAGTGGAAGATTTTTACGCCTTGCACTTGCACTTGGCTGATTGCAATGTCTGATCATTATGACTTTTATGGCCTTTGCGCTGACTTCTCTTATTCGGTTGGTATTTTTCGCAATACTGTTCGAGATTAACTGTCTCCGAAGATTTTTCAGATTTATTGAGGTGGAACTGTTAAATTCATATGCGAGCTAAAATCTACATAAGCATTCAAGTGAATACAGCAAATACTCATATAATATAAGGAATATTCAGATAGTTTAAGAATTCTTCATGCCCGGCCATCACAAATATATCATATATGCGAATTATGCCATTCTCATAAAGTAGTATAATGAAATGGAGCTTATTAAGGAGCCGAAGTGCTGTAAAAGTATTCAAATGCAATTTATAAAGTTTTATGATGAGAATATGATTGCTCCTCATTAATGAGAAGACAAGTTATTTTTTTTTTTACTCTAGACGACTAAATAGTTTAGTCTTTGAATAGTTTTGGAGCGCCGCTCCCTTAAGAATCTTTCTTTGCGGCGTAACAAATGTAACATTGGAATACTAGCTTACATAACCGTGGTTGTTGGGTTAAAGTCTTTAGCATGAATGTTTTTGCAGCTAAAATCGAGAAATAATTCAAAAACTTTTGAAAAAAAATCGTTATGCCCTCAAGAGTTCCATTTCGAATATTCAAATTCCAACACCAGATTCTAGCTCAACGGCTTCGAAAACTCTCGCCAGTTTTTCCCAGGAAAAATTATCAAAAGGATATTAGCGGTATCCGTACAGATCCTTCCGTTTCGAAGTTTGAATTTCTAACATCAGATTCATGACCTCGAAAACCGCCGCGTGTCACTTCTCAGCATCCTAACTGGCCGGTTTCATGGCAAAAATCATTTTTTTAAAACACCAACCCCCTACCCACCCGCTTTTTACCCCCTTAGGGGTGGAATTTTGAAAGACCGTTCCTGAGTGAGAATTTATCATGTACATATGTGCAACATTTTATGGTAATCGGTTTTGTGGTTAAATTTTATCTTCTCTCAAAACCATTTTCATTCAAGTACCAGAATTTTTTTTCAATATTCCAAAGCATTTTTGCGAAAATAAGGAAAAATAGTCCGATTTGATTGGGAAAAATGGGTAAGGGGCTGTAAAAATAATGCATCACATCCATTTTCGCCATTTTCTACCCCCTTCCCCCCGTAGGAGTTAATACCACCACCCCACTACCGCCTAAATATGTTATTATGTGAATTTTATGGGCGTTATAATTCACTGTTTCTCAACCGGTGGATCCCTAAAAAATTTTTATTTTGCGTCGTCCCCTTAAGAATCTTTCTTATCGCCGTCGTAAGAAACCTAGACTTAGGGGTATTATTCTTAACACGTTGACTGCCAGACCAA
This sequence comes from Chrysopilus asiliformis, assembly GCA_964034945.1. NCBI lineage: Eukaryota > Metazoa > Arthropoda > Insecta > Diptera > Rhagionidae > Chrysopilus > Chrysopilus asiliformis. The sequence goes on from OZ035962.1 coordinate 100,149,264, forward strand.
TTTTGCAAAAATGTAAGGGAGATGCCAATACATGTAGACGTATGTAGAATGTACATATGTATGAATGTATGTATGTATGCATGTAGATTGTAGACCCAGCTATCGAAAATGATAGCCTTGGCCGCTCATGAATCATAGTGCCAATTTTCACCATGGCAGTCAATGTGTTAAGGGTTTTCGCTTACACTCTAATCTATTTTGTGATTTTTGCAACACAGATTTAAGTTCGCGATTTTCTTCGCAGTTTCTTTCTTACAAATTTTAGGCTATTTTTCTCTATATCCGCCGACAGGATCATAAACTATTGGAAAAAACAAAAAAAAAAATTGTGGTAAACGGAAAAACGTAGAAATTTATTAAATAATCGCGAAATGTGGTAATGCGACGCATCTGTATGTCATAGTTCTAATAAAATAATTTGAAAAACACGCCGCAGGCAAAAAACAGAAGCGAGTCGTTGATCGTTTTATAGCTCAAAATTCATAAAAACGGAGTTGCGAAAGAAAAAAAGGTTGAAAACCACTGCTTTAGTTTTGATAAAAATTTTTTTTCAAAAAATAACCGATGTAAAATCTAGAGTGATGTATTTTATGAGAAGCCCCAAAGAGTTTCAGCCTTATTAATAAACGTTAGTTAATTTTTATCAATGGTTTACGCAGTGGATAACTCGAAATTCTTATTAATAAAAAATTTTAAGAGTTAACTGACGTTAGTTAACTTTGTGTTAGCTAACATACCGATTTCCTCGAGTTAAGGAGTTGATAACTCTTGACGGCGCATAACTCTTGCAAAAAAGACTGGAAGAAGCAATGATCCATTAAAAAAATGCAATTTATGTTGTTTTATTATATTACCTTATCACTTGAACACCAATTTTCTGATCGCTTTCCTTCAATTTTTAAATTTTCCACTTTTAATTACTTTGCAGTGAATCACAATTAAAATAAAAACATTAATTTCACTCCTATTTTAATATTGTCTCCAAGGAAACGGATTTAAAAAACCATAATATGACTTATTTTAATATCGTCTCCAAGGAAACGGATTTAAAAAACCAAAATTTGACTTAAATGTAAAAGATTTTCGTATTTTTTGGTACAATTCGGCACAAGGGTTGCCGTATTCCAGCGAAATTTTTAAATAAAATACGAGTTAGCTATTATATGGAGGAAATTTTTTTATTAATAAGAATAGTTATCTAATGGATAAGTTTGCTATCTCGGAGTTAGTTAGCACATGAGTTATCTCCGTGTTAGGGATTTTTTATTAATAAGGCTGTTAGTGTTTAAGGATTGGTTAATATACAGTCACATAAAAATAATTAAAAATTAATTTTATTTTTCATTTTTCTTTTCTTTACTCTTTTTTTTTAGAGAAAACGCATACTTTTTCATCAAGATATTTATTACAAAATTTGGTTACCAGCGTAATATCCAATAGTAAATAGTCTCCTCCTACCTATTTGCATTCTATTACCTGTACGTACTAATTTAAATACGTGATCAACGGTGCATACAAAATAATGTTGTACAGTCATTCGGAAAGCTCCCGAAACCTGCAAGCTATTGCTGTTTTCTGTGGACGATTTTGTTCGGAATTTTAGATTTAGATTTTGCTGCTGCAGCAATAACCGCCCCAATAGCAATAGCACTAGATATTAAAACAATAAATCATCTGTCAGGGTAAAATACCAACTACATTAGGGCGAATAAGTCGAGTATATGCGAACGTGTTGACACATAAATATTTATTGGTTGTCGTCATACTTGGTTTATAGTGGAACGTTTCAAAATACAAAATAGTCCTGCTAGCATTCACCCACATTCATCCCTAATTCTATCCAATCGATGCGATGTGCTAAAACTTTGATCATCATTTACACGGTGAAGGACGTTTGTTTAAAGCTATAAATATGGATTTAAATCCTACAACCGAATGCAGTGAAATTCTATGGGGTGTTGTTGGGATGGCAACAATAAATTTTTCCCTATTGCATAATCAAAGTTAGAACAGAACACCTCTGAATATACATATATAAATATACAAAATAAATGTATATAAATAACGAGTTATTCCACATTCTTTCTCATGTGGAGGTACACATTAAAGCCAAACTAAACACATTCCAATGAATCCAACCCCAATAGATATTCAAACACGTATACGTCATCCAGGATACCTGGTCCAAAATCCGTTCAGTCCAGAAGTGAATAATCCTAGAATTTCTGGTTAGCAGAGGAATTTTCGATGGACAGAATGAGTTAATGTCATATGGTGGAGGGATAGAGGACATTTCTGCTGATAGTTCCGAAAGGACCTTGTTAGGCATTTATTACTCTGGACACTGGAATTGAGTTCCATGTTGGACATGTTTACTGCTCTTGTCAACTCAACGGCTACGGTTTTATTTAGGTTTCGAGGATCAGGATATATGATAAGTTTTGTGTCTATATCAACATGTTCACGTACTATTTCCTTATAAGCACGTTACGTAATTAAAATTTCGATCATCCGAAGATAAGTACAACGAAATACACGTCCCAATTTGTAGTTAAGTATTCTTTTTGGAAATGTGTATTTTTTCTGCCTTCCCGATTCATTTTATGTCGTGTAATCGTATTTTCCAACGGAACATCAATTACTCTTATGTAGAATAATACTTAAACTTGTGGATAGTAAATTGTACATTTTAATCTGCACCTGTCTATATTGCTTCTTCCTTTGAGAGGATTAAATTAACTGTGCACTCTTACAAAACGGTTTAACGAAAATTAACGTGCGAACATGTGTATAAACATAAGAGTCACATAAAACCATTGCCAGCATAACACTGGAACGATATCATTGAGGCAAATAAAATGAAAATGCTTGCAAAAGCTGTATTTGTTTCCTAAAGATCATCAGCATGAAGGCGATTTTGTCAAAAACACATAAAAAATGCTGAGCTTAAGTGGTGGACAATAAACTCACAACATTTATATTTATGTTCAATACTTTTGTGAAACATGTAAATCGATTGCAAGAGAACAAGAACAAAACGCTGTTTTTTTTTTGCCTCGAAGAATGAAAATTATTCAGTATTAAGTGGATGCGAATTACCTCCGCCACCGTCGAAGGTAATTCACGTAAACTTACAAATACCCGATGGTGTTTATATTAAAACATTTTTTTAGCTATTTTTCATTTACCAGTTTACAATAATCGGATTGCTCGAATATTATTTATGGGTTTAGTTTAATTCTAGAATTGAACCACGCAGCCTCTTACCCGCGTACACGGATGTGAAAATCTTGTTTTATTTTCTTTCAAAGCCAATTGACTCAAGTTCTTTAAAATTGAGAAAAATGTCAGTTCTGCAAGAAGGATTAAAAATGACTTAAAATTATGAAATATTTGTTTCAATAAATTTTAGTTTGTATAAACGAATTAAGGGAAATCGATAATAAGTATTGTAAAAAGCTGAAAAATCGCTAATTTCGCTTACACAAGTCAAAGTGATCTAACACCGCGTCTTGATTAACAATTTTTTATCCCAAGAAATTAGTTATTTGTAAAAATTAGTTATTTTCGCAACTACTTGTCGGGAGAATTTAGATTCCGCCATCTTGAATTGGGAAATTCCAAGAAATTTTGCAATTGCAAGATTTCATGAAATTTATCTCTGGGATTTTTTATCGCCATCAACTCGAGCTCTGATTGGTCAATCAAAAATCTCTGCGATGAAAAATCCCAAATGAAGACACGGTGTAAGTTGCATTGATCAGCGTGAGTGTGAAAGAGATGTGATGCTTTCATCTTTTTTTACTCCCATAGAGAGTTGGATCTGTCTTATTCTTGTGTGGCTCATTTTCATGGATTTTTTTTCATCCCGCTCAGGTTTTGTCTAAGAAAATAAAATTCACTGTAATAATAAAAATTCATTTATATCTAGGGTGACCATAAGTAATGGCCGGGACAATCCTGGTTTTACGCTGATTTTTTATCATTTGATTTTTAATTCAGTGGTATAATTTATCAAATTCTAGAAAAAACGATCAACAACACGCAAAACATACTCTAGTTTGGTTAAGGGTTGCTGTACATCACATTTTTTCGCCTGCGGCGCATTTTTTCAACGATTTCTCATCAAGAGAATTGTTTCTCAAAAGATTTAACTTGCTGTACATTTATATTTATTGTTATTGTGCAAAAGTGTTTATTCTTTTTCCCTGTAACTTCATTTTCTGCGACTTCGTCCTCGTCCTTGTTTTCTTTCTTCATATTTTTTTTCAGTTTTCCTATTTTTATACCCGTATGGTGAAACCAAAGGGTATATTAACTTTGCCTTACCGTTTGTAACGCCAAGATCCCGTCATCACACATAAAAATGAATTACACCAATGTGTTTAGAATGATAAAAATAATTAATTTCTGCATTTCCGTCCGTCTGTCCGTCTGTCCGTCTGTCCGTCTGTCCGTCCGTCGGTCCGTCCGTCTGTCTGTCCGTCCGTCTGTCTGTCCGTCTGTTTGTGGCGCGGATTGCGGGCGCACGGATTGAGCTAGAGACTTGAAATTTTGCGCAGATTCGTTTTTCGTAAAATGCGAGGCTAAGTTCGTTCATGGGCAAAAATGGACCATTAGAGGGGGTACCCCCCATACGAACGAAATCGTTTTTTGTGAATATCTCAAAAACGGTGCATCTTATCAAAAAAGTGCAAGAACAAAAGTTATTTAGGATATGATTCTACATAAAACTCTCATACATCAAAATCCGATTGGAATAAATTTTAAAAAATCTTATTGGAAAGTTTGACTTCAAAGTGGAATTTTGGTATAACTGTTCGAATTTTGATACGAATATCACCATACGGGTCTCCAATGATTGCCAGATTGGCAATTATAGCTTTTGTTATGTTGTGTCATCGTATTCATCTTTTTCTCACCATTCTTGTTAACCAGTTGTTTTTCCCCATCTTTATTTACTTCGTCCTTTATATTTTTGAATTTGGCTTCGACATTCCAGGAGTGTTTTCGATAAATAAGCACTTTAGATTAATGATACAATGAGGGTATTCACAATCCTCTTTTAATTTTCGGTATTCGGTATTTTCGGTAATATTAAAAGACTGAAAATATTCTGCTGTGAACATCCCACAGCACAGATTTGACACCAGCGCTTTTATTTGATACGTGACCAAATCATGAACTGCGAATTTGATTGTAAAATATGTCACATATCTTTAAATCCATGTTTGATGTATTCTTTTGAATTTCTATTGTGGCAACGGCTATCAAAATTGAAAAAATTTGCAGTCCGATGAGATTAACAAAAAACCAGCGAGAAAATTGGACAACTAAAAACATTACTAGCGCCACCCGCGGTTGATTCTTGATACCGAATAACCGGGCCGGAAAACACGACTCAAGGCATGTATACAATTACCGAATCCGGTAATTCATTTTTACATGAACCAAGTTACCGTCTCGGTAAAAATCTGTTAAATTTGACTGAATTATCGAGCGGTAAATTTACCCGCAATTTAAAAGACCACTGTGAATACCCTGAATGTAAATATTGTTGAAAATTTTCATGGTTGATTTACAGTTTAATTCGAATCTCTTAGCTTTAAAAAAGCGATCCGAATTATGTACGCTTACCTTAGAACATTTTTAAAAAAAAAAGCTTTATAAAAAAAATTGTTTATTTATTTCACATTTTCAAATTAAAAATTTTCATACTCTCTTCCAGAAACAGGAAACATTCACTCAAGGAAGCACATCCAAAATATTCGAAATAAAATCTGAGAAAGGTGCACAATGACAGTTTAATTTCAGATACCGTTTCATGTTGAAGTATCACTAATGAAATTTAAAATCAGAATTGTTTTAAGAATTTTTCGCTCTAAAAATCCAAGAGTTTTTGGCATCGGACAGTTTCGGATTTTATACTGACTGAGAACGAATACATATAGCAAGAAGACAACATTTAACCAGTGAAACGTGACATGCAAATTATTCAAAAGTGTTTGGAATGTCAGTCATATTTGTTTTCAAAAATGATTTATCATGTCCAGGTCGAGTTGGCCAAACGATACCCATCCATTGATTGGAGACTTTGGAGACTGGAAACCGAAGGCTGGAGGACCCGAAAGTGACCATGGTTAGATCTTCATGCTTCGGAAAATCAGTTTGAAAATTTAATACTTTGACGGCCATCTGAAAAAAAAATAAAAAAAAATATTACGCCTGAGTTGGACTCCGTCAAAAATGTAGGTATACTTGGATTTCTGATTTAAAATTCATTGCGGTATGAAGAATAATTTGGCGGCGTGCGCGTTGCTCAACATGAATTTCATGTCTGAGATCTGGATACTGCTTATGATCTCGCGGATATCATTTATGTCGTTATGTTTGATGGCCGTATACGTTTACGCGATATACGTTTTACCTGACCGTGAACGTGGTCCAAATTTTGACTTATCTTCATCTCGGAATATTTTCGTTTTTTTAACAGTAGATTGCTTGAGTATCAACTACACGTATTACTTGTACAGATATGTAAACTCATTACGTTGATTTGACATTACAGATATCTTCGTTCATTTTTACCCATATGAATCGAAAAAAAATCCTCTTTTATTGTAGGAATATACTTACTGCGTTCTCTCTGCATGTGGATATATATTTCGAGTGACAGTGACATAGCGTAGTATACTTCAAGGGAAAAGTGCACTTCAGGTAGCCGACCGCAGGGGCAAAACAGTCACAGGTAGACCAAGTGACAGCCACCAAGGCACCTTTTATCAGCCAGCCATCAGCATCGCATCCCATTCCGTACCGTTTGTTGGTTCCTCGAATCTTGATCAGCCACACCTGTAATATTTTTAGAGGTGGTATATTTCGGTTGATATGTGACAGCGAAATTTGCATTACTCAAGTTGATGGATGAATTTTCATATCAGAATAAATAAGAAAGTAAAGAATATAATTCGGGTATAAAATTATTCATAAAGCGTAGCGACTGGCACTGGAACTTTTCCCATTTGAAAGAATTGCATCACAAAAATTGTTCCCTTTTTTTTACCAAAATATTCGCAACAGCTATCAAAATTATTCCCAAGGGAACTGTCTTCTCGGAAAAACTCATTTCTTATTATTAAAATTCATATGGTTGACTTTATGTTTTCAAATAGAAAGTTTTTTATTTGTTCATCGCATGTATGTATGATGAAAGCTATGAAGTTTTGTTTCACACATATCACATCATTTTCATCGTAATTGAAAAATTTTCCATTCAACCATATAAAAGTCATATTTTTAAATAGATAAGTTTTGAAAATTATTTAACGAAATTGGATTTAATGCTTGCAGGAGCTTGAAAATCATAACTTGAAATATATCCATTTAATAAGTAATTGTATGAAAATAGCATCAGTGGAATGTTGTAGAAAAAATGTTGAAAATCGCTAAAGAGTTAACTAACAATGGGAACTATGTAAATAAATTATGAAATTTATGCGTTTCACATAAATAGCGAGTACCATCAAAGAATAAGATAAAGGATAACAAATGAAATTCCATGGCACTTCATATATTTGTATTGAAAGTTATTATGTTGGAACATTCGCAATAGTAATATTCAATGGGTCTATCGTATTAAAATTATACCTACTCTACAAAATAGATGTTCTACGACAAATAAAGATACTTAGATAAATACAGATGGAATAGAATAGAATTCTCGAATTCTCGGATTGCCGAGAAAGTCTTTCCATTCGAGATAAAAACCGAGTTACACAGTCAGTAAATCTGCATAACTTTGTTTTATTTTCAGTTCATGTGCAGTGCAGTGCAAAACCGAAAGTAATGCGCGCGGTGTTCTTCAGGTAAATCGTCTATCTACTTTGCGCTCCTTATATAAGTAATTCTCCAACAGTTTTGTTTCGACACATAAAATGAATAGCCGGAATATACAACACACCGCAATCACAAATTGTCCGCGCAATAATCCGCATGTTACAATTATGCGGGGTGAGAAACGTTCATAGACATCCACCTGACTTATTACAATTGTAATATAATAATAATAAGAAGCAGAGACGTTAATCATATAACGAAAGAAAACAACACGAAACAATGCCGTCATAAAGTAACAAACTCCGAATGCAATAAGTTATTCGCAATGCAACAAAATGCGAATAATGAAAAAAAAAATTAAATTATTCAAAATTATTACTTATAGCTAATGGGAACAAGAAGAGTCTAAAATAGATTTTGCTGCATTTCATATGTTTGCTTGTGTGCGAATTTAGATATAAGATAGGTAATTCCAGATACTGGAAGATACCTTTTTATCACAGTCAGCTCCTAGGTATCTAGAACGTGTCTATATTAAACGCGAATCGGATGGACACACTCGGCTGGATAAATATTATGCGGGCTCAGTGCGCAATTACATGTTAACTGCTTGGCTTAAGACAGCATTAATGCTTATTCGGATAGTGTGGTTATTTCTACTAGGAGACAGCCTATTATCATCTCTTGTTCAGGTGAACAGTCGAACCTGACCTAAAAAATGATGTTTTTATGTCGCAGAGGTTTTTAAAACGTTTTTTGAATAATTCTATTTTTCATTAATGCTCGATTTCCAGCTTAAAAAATGTTGTCAAAAAATCGAAAAAGGTCGGAATCGCCTTAATTTTTTTTATACTCTATATATCATATAGGAGTATATTAGATGTAGGGTCAGGTAGGGTAAAGTGGTCCACGTTTTTGTTATTGGTCATAAAAAGGTCAAAAATTGGAGTTTTTGCATGATAAGATAGTCAAATCGCAAGCGCAGGACCTAAGCTAACTTTCTGCATTCACAGATTGCCAACTTTTTGACATTAAATTTAATTTTTAGGCATTTATCGAAAACTTTGATTTTTTCAAAATGGTAGGGACAAGTGGTCCACCCTCCAAAACTTTCCAGAAATCGCATAAACATAAAATTAAATGACAATTAAAAGTATAATCATTAAGTTTGATCAAAAATATGGTTTATTCGAAAGTAACAAATGAGCGTTATGTCTGTTTTGTTGTTGGTTTCTTCGGTGTAGATGTAAGACGTTGCTTTCCGGCGGCTTTTTCTGCTTCTCTAATTAAGCTCGATTTTCGGGAGAAGTTATAATCGAGCTTCGCATCGATTTTCGGCCACGATTTGAAAGACTCAAAATAACTCATAAAAAACTTGAAAACACGAAATATGACATTGACAGGGTGGACCACTTCACCCTACCAACCGTGAACCACTTCTCCCTACCGACGCTATTTTATGCGGAATGACGCTGCTTCAACAATTGTGGAAAAAAGTGCAGAAATTCGGTGGATTTACAAAGTTCATAATGTAAACAACATTTTAGACTAATTAGCTTATTGAAATTGATGAAGAATTCGTCAAAATGTTGTTGAATGTGAATACTTGCGAAAACTTTCAACAATGTTTTTTTTTGGCACTGATTTGTGAGAGTGAGTAAATATACGTCTGCACACTTCAACGACTAATAAAAAACAAGCTGTCATCAAGAGCAACCGATGAGAGTTGCATATTCTGTTCTAATGTCACTATTACTAACAAAAATGGTGATGGACCACTTCTCCCTACGGACCACTTCACCCTACCCGACCCTAGTATACCGTTTGTAACGCATCGAACCAATCATCGGGCACAAAAATGAACTACACCAAGGTGTTAAGGATGACAAAAGATTTGGATTTCCGCATGTCCGTCCGTCTGTCCGTCCGTCTGTCCGTCCGTCTGTCCGTCCGTCTGTCCGTCCGTCTGTCCGTCCGTCTGTCCGTCCGTCTGTCCGTCCGTCTGTCCGTCCGTATGTCCGTCCGTCTGTCTGTTTACCCATGAACACCATAACTTTCGAAAGAACTGAGCTAGAGGCTTAAAATTTTGTACCGTTGCATTTTTAATAAATAGGAAGGCTAAGTACTTGAACGGGCAAAATTGGACCATTCCTCCCCCTTCCCTCATACAAACGATTTTCTCGAAAACGGCGAGTCGTTGAATTATTTATGAAGGTAAGATATATTTAAAATAGGGTTCTACATAACTCATCCATACATTAAAAGCCAATCGGACTACTGCTTCCCCCTTCTTCCATACAATGGAATACTTTTTTCCTGTTTTCTCGAAAACTATGCATCGTATTGAAAAATTTTTTTTAGAGATGAAATGTATTTAGAATATGATTTCACATAAGCGTTCCATACATCAAAATCCAATCGAACATATCCTTCTCGCTCTCTTGCATAAAAATCGAATTTTTCATAAAACTTTTGACGTTTTCCCCTTGGCAATCAATTGTAGCTTTTCTTTGGCCTGCTTTACACAGTCAATATTTTACTTCAATATATTGAAGGGTGTTCAAAATCAATATTTTTGCTTCAATATAGTCCTTACAGGATCAATATAAATAGTATATTGAACACAATGAAAATATTGTTCAACGTGTAAGGTACCTATTATATTTTTTACAGTGTTTTTTTTCTTCAAATATTTTAAAGAGATTTTTAGTTACATTATTCTCAAACATAATGAGCTGCATGCATAAAAATGAACATCTGCTTATACTACTCCACTTTTTTGGAGCTAAATCCCCAGTGTTTATGATTAAAAGTTTTTTTTTTGCAAAAATCTCTTTTAATGAGTTAAAAGAGTTAAATTCTTCCTAGATATCTTAATATGTTCTTAGTTTCATGTCTTTTGCATGGATTTGTTCAATTTCACATTGAATCAAAATTTTGTTATGAAAATTTCTTTCAGTTCGTCTATTTCCGTTTTCAGTGTACCATCTTGATTCAAGTAAAGCGCATCATATTGAAACAACTTAACTAAAATTAATTTCGTATAATGTTCAATTGTAGTGCATTGCCGTTGCACGCGCAAATATTTTTCCAATTCGAATGCGAATTATCATCAGCCTAGACATTCTATGCGGCGCTGAACTGGATAAATTCAGCCTTCAGGTGAAAGAAGGTATCTCAACTCGTTTTATGTAAATTATATACGTTTCTGAGAGTTTGTGCCGTTCGAATTGCTTTTGGTTTCGGTGCGTCTTCCTCTAAACGATGAAACAAAATCCATTTTTAATAATTATGAGCATAAATTAGTAACCGTATCATTGGAATTTATTTGAATTTATAACTTTTATGAGAAAAATTCTCTTTGGAATTTATAAATATCTACTAAACGAAAACTAAAACCAATGTTTTTTTTAATTTCAATTATTCTAAATAATTTTCTTAATGATTTTCGTATCAGAATCGTTCATTTGAAGCGGATATTTTCAAGATAAGATTTTTTGGTTTCAAGACAGATAAGAATTTCCTATAAAACTATAATGAAAATTTATAAATGGTCAACTGCTTTTCAAAACGAATCCTTGACTGCATTTTACGAAAATGTAAAAATTTCATTAATGAAGCTGTTAAGCAAGATCTCATCATATTATTTATCTACTAGCGATACGATGTCCAGAGTTCTATCACCTCGTCTGGAAAAATTTTCTTATCTTAAAGTGTTTAATTCGGGTGAAGATGGCTTTTAAAATCCACCAAGTATAAGGTAGCACAATCTCACCTTTGGTTATTTCTCCCCATTATTTTTTTTCTCTTAATTTTTCTGGTTTATGGATTTGTAGATGGTTTTAATGTAAGATCAACATTTTTTCTATAGATAATCTGTGCAGATATAGAAATTTATGCTGACGATTTGTGACTGCCCATCCATTTTAATTGCACGTTACCCACCAATGATTATGAATAGTGATGCTTGAGATGATGTTGCCACTAATGCTTCTGCTGCTGCTTCTGCGAATGATGATGCTTATGTATTTCTTTGGCTGACGTGCTTTAAAGGTGAACGATGGAGCCGGTCTAATTAGTGGGAGCCAAACAAATTCTTTTTTAGGGAGTTAATTAATTTCTGTGATTAGGTTCGGAATAAATATTGAAATGAAATGCAAATTAATTTTTTTCACTCTGTGATTTTGGCATTTTTAGTTAATCTGGCGATAAGCTTTCTTTCTTCCCAGTCTCGGATCAGTCAGCATTCCGATATCACATTAGTGTCTCTCGTTTATGGTAAAAGTGTATTTATAATACCATTTTTTTTTCCTTATCGAATTTTTAATTAAACAAATTTTCCACCAAATTAAATTATAAAAATTTTTATTTCAATTTTGTTGTGTCATAAATTTCTACAGACCTCATTTTTTTCGCTGGAGGTTGTAAATTTTATCGATCGGTTGGTTATGCAGATGGTAGTCAATATCTTTTGGTCTATCATACAATTTATTTTATAGTTATAACATATTTTATCATATGTATGCTAAACTGGTTTTTGTCTTGGGAAATATTTTTGTTTTGTAAATGGGGTTAGATTTAATTTAATGCCGCCAACCCAATGTTATGCGATCAAAGTCATTTGGAGGTATTTCACAGTAAATGTGAACCACTTCATCAAAGTTTATTACTGGCATCGGTGATTAAAGTTAATGTAGTGCAACACCAGATTTAGACACTTTTATTTATTATTGAATAATTGGCGTTAAAAAATTTAAAAATTTAATAGAAAGATCAAAGTTCAGATTCGCTCACTTTTTTGACGATCAACTTGAACAAAACTAATAGTATTGATAAGCAGGTAACATTTTTTTAAAAGTATACAAAAACCTCGGTTTTTTAACGCAATCCCTCCTTAATGCCTCGGTCACACGACGCTGTTTTGCCAGCCGCTGGCTGCTGTTGGTTAGTAGCGCTGGCAAGTAGGAAAACAGTGGTTTGACATTTGAATTTGGGAGATTTTTTAAATAATAAACGTTACACACAAATTTAAATAAATAAACGTAAAATAACAACTTACAATAAACAAACCTTGCCACTTATCAGACTTTTGACAGCTCAGAAACCATGAATCATTTTTAAGTAAAATAATTTTGTTTAAAAAGTTATAATCGGTTTTCAACATTGTTTATATTGACATTAAAACTTGTTTAAAAAAATTAAATGTTTAAAAAAAACATGAAAAAGCTTCAATTCCCAACCGTCAAATAGAGAATTTTTTTTTTTTTTTTGGAAAAATCCATTTGTATAAGAGAGAGAGAGGGAAGAACTGTCCGATTGGATTTTGATTTATGGAACGGTTATCTAAAATCATATTCTAAACACATTTTGTCTTCTGTAAGATGCACCGTTTTCGAGAAAATCGCAGACGACCTATTTAATTTGTATGGGAACGGAAGAGGGAGTGGTTCAACACCATAACTTTCAAAAGGATTGAGCTAGAGGTTTGAAATTTTGTACATTTGCGTTTCTAGTAATTAGAAAAGCTAAAATCTTGAAATGACATAGTCAATTTCCCGAAAACGGTTAGTTATATTAAAAAAATTATAATTGTAAATAATTGTAAACGGTTCCTAAGAAATTTTCGGTTTAAAAGACGAAATTCTGCGTGGAAGCGAAAAAATAATCACCCCTATTCCCGTAACCGGCGGGACGTGTATACGCCACGCAAGTTTTATCTCGATCGAATGAAATTTTCTTATTCTAGTAGGGGTAGAAACGCAGTTTTATTCAGCCCCGCGCTGACTATTTTGACAGTTTTGCTGATTTGATACGCATTAAGTTTTATTTGTTCAATTAAATGATTGTTACTTTTTCCTGACCTTGAAGGTCTTATATTTAGTTAAAATTCATTGAATGTATAAATAAATTCACATTTTTTTTCAAACTTTCTATTTAATTGATTGGTTCCGCAACGATATACTCGCGGGAAATAAATGTATGGAAAAGTCAAAACATTCGCGGGTGCGTTTAGTGTAATACCGAAAGTAAAACGTTTTCAGCACCACGGCACACGCCGGGACAATTGCGTCTAGCAGAATGCAAATTTTCTGCGGGAAACGGCAAATCCCGCAGCGTACACGTCCCGCCGGTTACGGGAATAGGGCTGAATATAATAGAGAACCTATTTCACAAAAAAAGAAAATGGCTGCCACTTGAAAGTTCAGGGTAGAACGGGACCAGTTGATACAAAAACTACTTATAAAATATTTTTTCCAATCGAGTTACTCGTATTACACTATCATAACACCAACGTAAAAAAAATGGAAAAACTGAAAAATTTCTTTATGATTTTTTAAAAAAACAATTTTGATTTTCATTCGAATGGATTGAACAGCAGCTTACAAAACGTTTTTGTAACGTTTTCAGTAAAAAGGCTTAGTTAAAAGCTACAAAATTTTAATTTAATTGTGTACCATGGAGACAAATGGAAATATTTTTAGCAAACAAACCAGAATCGAAAATCTCTTAATCCTTTTATGTAAGCATACTCAATCAGTTCACCTGTCGAATGTTACGAATAAAAACTGTTGACAAATATAAAAACGGAGAGAATCAATTTTTGGTCCACACTTGATACCATATCAAGTTTTGTGTACTATAATTGAATCTGAAGCTAATCTGACAAACGTATAAAATATCCCTACCCCGATCTGGAGTAGTTTTTGCGTTAAATTTGAGTACTTACTTCGTGCCACATACTCGTACGTATGCCAGAGACAAGAGCCAAAAACTTTAATCGCTTTAACCATTCACCAGTCTACCGTCTTAAGAAAATCCATGGTAATAAAAAACATGAAACCCTGTCTTCATGTTTACTTTGTATGTTTCTAGCCTTTCTTCATTTTATTTTATTGTAGTCAACCCGTTTCGAAACTCGCCCTGTAATTTTGACTGACGGTCGCAAATCGCATCAAGATCAACTCTTTTTCATATCATAGACGATCAGTTTCGGAGCTCCATCTAACATAATAATAGTAGTATAAGACCACAAACAAAAACAGTTACGGTTAATCGAAAGTAGTTAAATGTAATAAAATTTAATTATGTACGCTCATCACTTTTCAATTGGATGAACTGGAAATTGAAGCATAGAAATTAGAATAAAAGGAATACGATCCGAAGATATTTTCGTAACTAAAGAATAAAATTTTTGTCTTTGGTGTAAAAAAATATATATTTCGTTGGGAACAAAATAACAAGTTTTGCATTCTTCGTTTACCGATGGATCGGAACAACAATAAATTCCTGTGAGTCTTTCATTCCCGAAGGATAAGCGAAAAAAAGGTTCACTTTAACGAGTGCACCAGAACTCATAAAGGACACAATAACGAGAAGGATTCAAATAAGATTCGTTCCATTTGAATTGTATGCTATATGTGGATATGCAGGCTCATCCGGGCCGGGATTCATAAATGTCCTGGACGTTAGGATATTTTGCTATCCATTTCGGAATTTTCGTTTAATGGATTTGGATTCAATTTTGATACGCCTTAATGAAATTCTGTAGATTGCAGCCTACAGTATTCACACAGAGGGTAGATTTTCATCTTTTTAGCGGCGATCATCAATTTTAATGTGTGTCTTTTTCGGTAAAAGTATAAGACGACACAAGAGAAATTCATTAAATCCAGTCAACCCTCATTGGTTCGATTCTTTCTTTTCGTAAAGAGTGCGCTCGTAAGCAGGATCAGCACCAGGCCGTTTATAATTATTAAACAATAGCCAAAGGAGTTCCTTGAAGGAAGACCGATTTAGGACATCTGAGATGACAACAAAACGCGATTTGACATGCGCCGGTGTCGCACTTAAATTCAATGACATTTAATAAATATCCTTTTATTTGAAATCCAATGCAAAATTTAGTATCCTGATGGATTTTTTTTAGAGTCCTGTAATTCAGAGTCGTGTGTCATGCAGATACCAGGTGGTAAATGGGTGTCCTTGGTTTCGTCATTTACGGGTGTTACCTTTTTGGTTGACCATGAGATGGAAAAATTTCTCTTTTTCAGAAAAAAAAGACACACTTTTCTTTTAAATTCCCGCTGTTTTACTGCAGTGTTGCACGTGTTTATTGTTTTTGAAAAAATTTTGCATAAATATTGACAAGGCATAAAGAGGAAATGGTAATAAACGCTCATAAAACGCCTGTCAGCAGAATTTTGCAGTAGAGTGCCATAAATTTTACATTTCGGTTGTTCATGGGCAACCGAGAAAATGCTACTGACGATCATAAAAGTGCGGATTTTTTATTTTTCAATAGAAAAATTCGGTTTTCTTTAGGATTTGCGAGATTTGCTGTTTTATTGCTTGTTTGCTGTTTTAAATTATTGCTTTCGTGTGTATCGTAAGTGACTTTTTTCTCGTGTTTTTTTTTTTTTGAAAACAAACCCCTCGAAATAAAAATTTCCTGAGAGTAAAAATTTAAAAAAAAAGATGGAAAAACTTGTAGGAAAAGGTTTTTCACAATAAAACCTTGCGTTTTTTGACATAGTCGGTGTTAACTGCAAAAATTTAGGAAAAGAAACAAATTAGAAAAGAAAATTGGTACATTTTCCAAGCAGTAGAAAAATATTGTGAATATTTTGTAAAAACCGAATTTAATATTGACATTTTTCTATCTTATTTAGATCGTTTTACCCGGCCTTGACTGTTATTTTGAAAATTCTGGTTTTTGTTATTACCAAAAAGCACAAGCACTTTTAGCTGGAAAAACTAGGAACTTAAATCACGGGTATTGAAATATAGGCTATAAGAGATTTTTTCTACAATACAGGGGCCAATCGTAGCACTCTTTCACTTTACTCTTTCACTTTTTTGAACAATCGTAGCACTCTTTCACTTTATCTCTATACAGGATGATTCTTGGTGTATGGTACGTATCTGCCACTAGATAAGACACATTTCTAGTGGCAAATACGTGACATACACCAAAAATGCTAGTACGGTGGAATTGATGGCTCGACGTCTAGTGTAAGACACAACGTACGAACTTCTACAAAAACGAGAAGAATTCTTGACTAAATCCGAGGTCGGGACAGGGCCGTACCGACTGGGGGGGGGGGGGGATGGGGGGGGAGGCTCCCCCCCCAATAAGTCTTCAGTTGGGAATTTGACCCTTAGGAGTTGAGAAATCTCACTTCTTGAAGATGTGAGATTTCCCAAGTTGGGAAATCTCTTTTGTCGATTTTCCAAAATCCCAACTTGTCTTTTTCTACCTCAAATTTTCTATTAGTGAACAAAGGCGTGTTTTATGACTCGTTTGTGTTTCCACATGCCATTCTGCTTTGGCGACAGCGTCACAGCGAGTTGGGAGAGAATGAATAAAAGGCTTTGAAAGAGTAGAGTAGACACTCGACCATGGGGGGAGTATAATGTTCTCATCAGTTTATGGCACAGAACTATATAACATAGTATGGTGACACAAAGCTCTGCTGAAAAATTGTCCCAAAAGTATTTCCCTCTTTATCATACTTAAACGCATCCACTGAACTGTATAATATCGCGAAATTCAAATTTCGTCCGCCGCGAAATTCAAATTTCACAAGTTTGAGACTAACTTTATGCGCCAACACCATTCCGAAAGTCTATTTTCCTTTGACAGCTCACGGTTTAAACGAAAGGACTATATTTATAGTCATACGGTTATCTCGCTCTTACTTAACTCGTTTTGATTCATTGAACTGTATTGAAATGGGACCATTTGAGACAGCAAATCGAGCGATCTAGTATATTCGTGCTGAAACAGTGAGTTTTGAAAATATAGTGTAATTGTTGTACCATCGGTGTTCGGATTTTTTAAACAAATGAATAGGTAAAAACTGTTTCAAGTAATATGTATTTAATTTCTTATAAGTTTATGTCAACACTGGATTCGGATAAAATCTGAATACAAAAGAAAGTGCCAAAAATAAGCGATATAAAGTCAAATGTACTTCTTGTGGTCACAAGTCGCATAAGATTATTAGTGTTTACCCTTTATTTAATTGTGAAAAATAAAAAAAAATTACTTTCTTCTACGGAGTGCAATAAAGTATTGTATTCATGAAAAATTTCGACCTCTTAATTTTGCCTAAAAAAAATTTCCCGATCACTCCTGAGTCGATTGGAGTCATATTAAAAAAATGTCGTTCTGTCTGTCAGTTTGTCTGTCAGTTTGTGTACAAGATTTCTCAAAAACTAATAAAGCTAGAGCCATGACATTTTATAGGCATGTTGGGTCCTGAAATGGGACGATCCTATCAACTTTTGGTGGAAATCCGTTAACCGGAAGTATCCAAAATGGCGGTTTTTCAAAAATCGCAATTTCGTTTTTCTCGATTTACTCCCAACTACGCGTTTTTTAGTGGCCTTAAGTACGACGAAACTTTAAAATTTCCCACACTTTTGTCTTTAGATATAACTCGATATCTCAACCTGTTATCGGGATAAACCGTTATGTCCAAAAAAAAACAGTTTTTGCGATTATCTCGAAAACCAACGGGTTTTTGCTGACTGAATGTATGAAGTGAATTAATGAGAATGGCATTCTGCACAATTTTGTTTCTTACCGTTATCCGTTATCTTTTACCGTTATTGAGATATTTAGATTAAAATATAAAAAAATATATTTTTGCAAATTACTGGCAAACTAACGATTTTTCGACAAATTAATTTAAGGAAAACTTGGAGATGTTAAAATTTTCTACCTTTTTACCATTTACCGTAAATTGATATCTTTTACAGTTCTCAAGCTATCTCAAATTTTGTACGTTTTTGATATTTTTGAATACACCAAGAATTTATTGGGATGTCGTCTTAGGTTGACAACGCGACAGGGCTCTAGCGTAAATTGCGCAGGATCGTAGATTTTGTAGAAGTAAGTTTTGTGTTGACCACAACTGATATTTCATTATATCAGTTGTTTCTTGTCAGAGATTCTGGGCAAGGAAAAGGAATTTTTATTATGTACATCCCAGTTGGGAAAAATTAGATGTTCGAGTTGGGAAAATTGAGACGTCTCCCCCCCCCAATCCAGAACCTTCGATACGGCCCTGGGTCGGGAGTACCTAACAATTTTCCAAAATTAGCGTGACGTATTTTATGGTCAACACCTATTCACATGTAATAATTACCTAGCTTTCAATCCGGAAATAAATTCCACTGGAAATTAAAATTATGTAAAAAACATTTAATGCCATTGACATTCAACAGGCAAAAAAAGACCCCATCAAATCACCCACAATTGCATGATAAACTGAAAGAGCATCAACCTTCAGAGCCAACCAATTTTTTAAAAAAAAGCAGAAAAAAATTTGCTGTAATAATAAAATAATTTTGATCAATAATATTAAAGGCGAATCCGATCGAAACCTTCGAAGGCAGCCCAAGCAAAAAAACTCGAATCAATGGAAACAATTTTTCAGTTTTCTATTAAAAATATGTCAAAACCATAGCCATTTAGCAACACGAGAGCTGCTAGTGTAGCTGGGCTAATTTTGATATGATTATGTATGCTCGCATGTAACAAAGTCGATTCTAATAGCATTTCCAAGCTAATGGCAAATCATCCACGAGCTAGCTACTCAACCACATTAAAGATGATTGGCTTTGGTGGTTAATCGATCGGCATGTCTCTGACTCTGATACATTGGAAAAAGAAAAAAAGAAAAACGTTTCACCTCCCCCGTATGAGCGTTTTTCGCAAGTCTTGTTTTCATTAAATAACTTTACAGTAGATTTTTAACCTTTTCCAAGCAACATTATTTCACCCACAAAGTGTTTTGCTTTTTTGATGTAATATGCTTTGACTATCTGGTGTAATCATGAGTTTCGAATTCAGCACACGATGGATAAAAATGTGTAAATGCAATATGAGCAATTGGCGCCCATGTCAAATAGAGAATCCCAGTTCAGTGTCAAATTTTTATTCTCGGGGGGTCCAACAAAATTGAAATTTTGTAATTTTTCAATGATGCCGAGAAATTATGCAATTTTGAAGGTATCCAATTTGTTGGTTAAATATCATCTAAGGCAAAGTTAGATACCATAGATAGATAGATACTCGTCGCGATGGATGGATAGATAAACCGGCAAAAGGCGTTAGCAAAAAAAAAAAAAACGCTGACAAATTACTTATTGTTATTATATTTTCATGCTTTTCAAGTGTAAGTTTTTTTTGTTGGTGTTGTATTTAAAAAAAAAGTGAAATCTTTTGCTTGACGTGTTTGCCTGCAGTCTGCATCATCGAAACGAATTCAAGACTGGTAATTGTTTAGCAAACAAGGACACTATTAGTTAGGGAATGATTAATATAAAGCTAATAGCCATGGCACTTGATTTCCGATTAATCTTTGATACGTTTAGTGAAAGACGGACTTGTCTTACATATCAAGACAGTTCGTCGCTACAACAAAACGTTGATGCTCACCACATCGTCTTACATATTGCCATCAAATTCATTTTCATTTGACCATTAAGGCCAACTGATGAATTTACCACATAGTTCAGCATTCTTTTTCACTTTTCATATTTATCAATAATATATTTTTTTTTCATTTGATTATTTGAAGTAGAAAACACGAAAGCTAACGATGTGATTAAATTTTCATATTTATCACGCGATTCAAAAAGTATCAAAATGCTAAGGACAGGCCGCGCATCCCTCACAGCTGGAGATTTTAGCGTAGGTCAACCGAATTATGTTTGGCTAATTGTTATGATAAAGTTTTGAACATTCCTCCATATATCGCCTTTGATAGAAACCTTGATTGCAAGTAGTAGGATCATACAGTGTCTTCATTTGTGTTTTTTTTCATGTATCTTTTTTTTTAATTTAAAAGTTTCTTTCGATTTTCAGTTCATATTTGAAGGTAACGTTCGAAAAATCGACGAAAGTCATTCCAGATGGGAGTATTTTTTTGGGTGAGTTTTTAGTGAAGAATTGAAAATTAATAAGAACTGACCTTTCTGACTGATGTTAGCACATTGAGGTAACATATGTAAATCTAAGCATTGTTGGGAGAAGTTTTGATTAGGTTCAAGTTTATCCGGGAATACAAATTTCAAGACAAAAACATATTATGGATTTGGTGTAATTCGATACGGTTTTACTTTTAACGGATAACTCACGTGTGTTTTTATACAAATAAATCATCGTTTTGTAATTATCTTTTGAATTCGAAAAAAATTTCTAAACCAGCTTTTTTTTCTTGAAAATTATGGTTCTTGTTCCATATTTCACTTTCCATTTTCGTTTATGTTTATCATGCCGGAAATTATTTGCAATTTTCGTTTCAAGTTGTTTTTTTTTTGTGCAAACATGTTTCTCAAAAACGTACCAAAAATTGTAGGAGAATCCTTCATAGAAACATTTTCCGTGTTTCTCAAACAGTAGATCGCGACCCCAGTATACTCAGAAAAATGGAGGCTAACTCGACGACCTACATACGGCGTAATTGGCCTCGGGCAGGCGCGCGTTCGCCTGCATGTGGGCAAGTAAAACTGAGTTGACCTGCGGTCGGAGAAATCCTGAAATTAAGCCACCAGCAGGTGAAGTAGGGCATTGAAAGCTGCACGAGTTGACCTTAAATAGGTTAACTCTGGCCGCTAGCTGGCTTACAGACACATCTGTAAGGCCAGAGTTAACCTGACAAAAAGTTGACCTGGACATTTTTCTGAGTGTAGGTATTTTTAGGAAAAAACGCAAGATATTTTTACAAAAAAAATCTTTTAAAATAAATTTTTAATACCGAAATTTTTAATATTTTTCCCACACTTTTTATCTAATATCGGGTCTTTCAACAAGGACATAACAATTTTGTATTTAAATAAAACACAGAATAATTGAGATATCGGGCTGAAATTTATTCCAGGTGTAGTGGACATGTTACATTTAAGTATGAAATTCGATGTCGTTCATATGGCCACCGCGAGCACGTTTGCAGATTGATTCTTTGGAGCCAATTTTCCACCACTCTTCCACACATATCGGCCGGAACGTTGGCAATTTCGCGTTCAATATTGTTCATGAGCTCCTCTAACGTTGTTGGCTTGTTGGTATAAACCATCGACTTAACATAACCCCATAAAAAGAAATCCAACGGCGTTAAATCGCATGAGCATGAGGTAGCCATTCGACCGGACCATTTCTCGAGATTACACGATTGCGACCACCGACTCAGAATTTCGGTAGTAAGTTTTAATAATTTCCAAACGTTGCTCGTTCGTGAACTTCACCATGATAAAAATGTAAACCTTGACTGACATTTTAGCATTACCAGATCATAAAAAAAAGTTTTAGGGTGCGTTTTTATTAAAATACAAAGTTGTTATGTCCTTGTTGAATAATCCTATATTAATTCATATGACTTGAGAATTTGACATTGTAAGGTATTGTAATTTCTACATGGTTTCGTCAAAATGTTTCAAGTCAAAATTACACCCAATTTACAGGATTTCATGTCAAAACGACAAGAAATTCATATATTTTGCTCAGTGTATGAAAAAAATCAATAATCTAGAAGCTAATAATAGTGTTTGGGAAAAAGATTTTTTTTAACAAAATTAACGATATATTTCCCTTTGAAGGATGTAAATTTGCACCGGCAGTCCATTTTTTTGAATCAATTGTTGATTTTCCAGGGAATTTTACTTACACCGTGTCTTCACTTGGGATTTTTCATCGCAGAGATTTTATGATTGACCAATCAGAGCCCGAGTTGACGGCGATATCGTCATAAACTCGAGCTCTGATTGGTCAATAAAAATCTCTGCGATGAAAAATCCCAAGTAAAGACACGGTGTTAGCTTCGGGTTCTATTTAAAAAACTGTTACTGGCGGTGCATTTTTCTTAAACCGTGTGGTTTACAACATATGACAAATCTGAGATAGATACTTTAAAACAGAAGAAAAGCTAAACAAATCCATTCGTATGACAGAGAGGAGAAGGTGTCAAGAAAAAAACTGCTGATGTCAATTTATTAATTGAATTTTAAATTCGGTTGGAAATTTCCTCCAGCTTTATGGGGTCATTAAATTGTGTCCTCGCTGAATTGCCCATCTTAATTGTTTTTAATTAATGATTTTGTTTAATTAAAATAAAGTAATAATGTTTGATATTTTATTTTCTTTGATTTAATGACAATCACGGACAAGATAAAAAGTGTTGGTAATTTTTCTTCGATGCTCGTGCCAAACTAATTTAAGACTTTAGTTTTGGACGAAGCTTACAACGTATAAAGTTTTTCCTATTCATTACCTTTTAAAGTACTTTTTTGTATTTATAAATTGCGTTTACGATTAATGACTGGGAAGCTCTATGGGTGGAATCTATGCATTTGAGAACACCTTCCAGACCATTAAGAAATTTCACGGCCGCAAAACAATTTTATGACAGCCATAAACTTTTAAAATGTTCTCACAAAATACATTTCGGTAGCTGCCGCTATAATAAAATCTCTAGAGTCTCTGTCAATGATACTGTAGGCCTCCAGAAATGTTTTTGACTTGTCTTGAAAAATGTTTATGATGTGCAATCGCGGTAAGGACCAAACTCAAGCCCATCAAGTATCGGGCAATGGACATTTTCTCAGCCGTAGATTTTTGTATATTATATAAAATCTGGATAAAAATACAACACTGTCTTTGCCGTACAATAAACAACAGACAATGCTATAACAATTCGTTGGTACTATAATCAGGAACGACAACGTCCTTGTTTTACAGATCGTAAAAATCCTGCTGACTTTCAGGAAGGATTGACGAAGGCGGGTAAGTAGATGTAGTTGCCGAAATAAGTGTGACTTCTTCTGGATAGTGTACTTGTACATCTTGAGTTTATATACATATATAGAATGTTTTCTGTGCTATGCATCCTTTTACTATATTTTTTGCAGTGAATTCTATATTCTTTTGAAAAAAAAGTTTGCCAATATCGGTTTGCAATTATGTAATTGAAAAATTATAGCATCGCGAAATTTTTACATTGTTTGATTATTTCAATGGATTTCTCGTATTTTAAAATATTATTTATAGCATAATAACATAATAGCTATAGGGAAAAATTTTGCTAAACACGCCTCCAAGCACATTTTTCGCAACTCCTTTTTTTTTATTGAAAAAATATGTTAAGGCAAAGACAAATACATCATTATGTATAGGGGCAAAAGACTGCTAGACCTGAATAGACCTTTAATTAGTCCTTTAATTACGCTCCAGTAGGAACTCCCCTATTTGCCTGATTAAGCAAATCCTGTCGAAAGAACTCTTCATATTCTGAACAAGTTTTCGATTGAATTCTCTGTAGCAATGCACAGAATTAGCACAATATCCAAGGCATCTAATTCATTTCAGAGAGTTGCAAGCATTCTGAGATAAATGGAAAAATATCCTGTGTGGTCATTCAAAGACTTTTCTATAAAAACTTTCAACAAAGAAATACGTCTTAGACGAGAAAAATACTGATTTTTTAAATTTAATAAAAAAAATATTCCCCGTGCTGAACAAAAATATCTTTGAATAAACTTTAACATCAAAAATCCCTTTTATATTCCGTGGAATTTTTGTTTCGTAAATACAAATCACTTGTTGTAACAAAACTTTCATGTAAAGCTTGCTCTTTAGAAAAAGCAAATTCAAACTCAACAAAAATAGACCCGAGGGAAAAGTCTTTTCCCTTTTTCTTTTTGATAGAATGTGAAAAAAGTGCTGCTTGAATTGCTTGGGAAAAGTGGGGTGATTTTTACCTGAAGTGAGTTTTCCGTTCTTATTTTTATTTAAGGGCATTGATAGCCTTCGTTAAAAATCCCCGTTTCAATGCTGAAAATTGAAAAACGAGAGAAAATATCTGAGTCGACATAAAAAAGCTCCACGTCAGATTTTTAACAGAGTTAGCGATTTTTAAATTCCATCATTCCAAGAAAACCGATACTAGAATAGAGAAAAGATTTTTATTTTTTCATTTTTCCGATTGGCGGAAAATAGTACTATTGTACAACATTTAGGTTTAATAAAGGGTACGATTTGTAGTGAATGTCAGAAAATTTATTTTCTGGATCAGCAAATATTAATAATTTGTTTAGGGGTGGTGATTTTGTTTTACCCCTTTGATGTTTGTTAGAGGGTAATTTTCGTTGGCTTTCTTTCTATGTAGTTAATTGAGGATTTTGATTCCATGCTGAAATTCTAATTATTTATCAAGAATTTAACCTTTTCAAGTCAGATTTTTTCCGTAAAGGCAATTTTCCTGTTGAACCTGTAGGCTAGAATTTCGATTTTATTTATGTTTGTAGAATCCCAAAACCTAATTGAAATTTCAGGTAAATCTAAAACTCATCGACCCGGTAATAAAAAAACGTGCCCCATTTTAAAATTATATTTTTAACAAAACATTTTGATTATCTATAACCGTTTTCGAGAAACTAGCAAAAAGCTCGATTTTGTCGTTAAACGAACTCTTCACAAAAAAGGGATGTGAAAATTTTCAAAGCTTTATTGTAATTCGTTCTCAAGTTATTGTGCCCTAGGAATACATGTAGACGTCACACCTTTAAGGGTGGTGAAAGGGGGATGAGGGGGGTTGCGGTACCATATTTCATATATTTTTTGTTTAGAAAAGTGAGATGGAGAGAAGAGGTCTAAAATTCGCTGACGTATTTTATGGACTCAACCAAATCTATGCATCACCCAACACACTGGTGTCATTCATTTTTTTGTCCATTCACTCTTCATGTACACTTCAAAGTGTACAAAAACAGAAAAATTCACAAAAAAAAAAAGAAAATGACTTTACCGATGAAATTTCAAGCTTTTGCAAGATAATTATGGACAGGTGGAGTTTATATCGAAAGTTTTATCCTTTCAAAAATCCCTTTAATTGGAAAAAAAATAATTCTAATTAAATAACCT
Organism: Chrysopilus asiliformis; assembly: GCA_964034945.1. Taxonomy (NCBI): domain Eukaryota; kingdom Metazoa; phylum Arthropoda; class Insecta; order Diptera; family Rhagionidae; genus Chrysopilus; species Chrysopilus asiliformis. The sequence goes on from OZ035962.1 coordinate 100,175,026, forward strand.
GAACTATTTCGTTTGAATAATTTATTAATATTGGATAAGATTTTTTAAAGTCAGATGCAATTTAAATAATCCTTTGAAATGACCGGGATTTGCTAAATAGCCAAGATTGCTAAATAGCCAAGAATGGGACGCAAGCGAGCTTAATCGACTGAACAAATTGATTTGCAGTAAAATTATACCATTCAAAAGCCATTTAGCGCCAGCGAATATCTACTCCGGATACTAAAACCAACTCTTTTTCTTTCATTCACAGGTGAATATTGGGTCTGAAGTGAAGTCACTGGACTCGGACCCCGAACTTCAAGATCCATTCAGCTTCGATCCAATCATCAAATATGCGCGAATCTCTTCCCAAAAAGACATGTGTTGTCCATGTAAGTAGAAGCACATAACTTCTGTTGGCTTCTTGCTTCTTTGTGTCCATTCGACGTTGGCTTACATCCGAAAATCTTTTCACACACCCAACACAAGTGTAAGCCCCTTCGACGTGCGGCAACTAATTTTTCAACCGGACACGATGGAGAAAATAATGAAAAAATAAGCTATAAATGGTATTTATTTTATCGTTTTTTTTTTCTTTCTTATTGCCTGTTTCGATTAAAAAATTGCCATATTCCTGTATGTTATTTTTTTTTTGTTCATTTCCATGTTTTTTCCAATTTGTATTAAGGCATTTAACATTTCCAAAACATGTGTCATTATGTCACAAGTATTTCTGGAAATCGCCTTCAAAATTTATAGCATTTTACGGCTTTGGGCTCGCATCGCGGGCGCATATTTAACGCGAAGAACTGTCCGCAGCAAGCGCCGATGCATCGATATTGCATGTCTCTGCTGTGTTGTGCATTTACAAAACCCCTACACAGAATGTTTAAGTTGAAAATTGCAATAAAATAAACGAAAAGAATCAAAGGAAGAGAATTTGTTAAAAGATGCAAAACTTCAGACCAAGGAAGGAATCAAAAATACAACATTTCTTAATCTTATCCTCGACATTCTACTCAACAATAACGAGATTTTCTGTTGCAGCCTGGCCTACCACCCTTTGCCTCTCTTAGTGTCTTATTCAAGTAGATTTCTTCGAACCAACGAATACTGGACATAATGAATTCCTACACAAAATTCAAAATCCAGGGGTCAGAGAGCTTTTTATGTCTTGTTAATAGGTGTTTAAGTCGATTATTTATGATGGGATTATTGAAAGTAGTTTAAAATAAGATTAAAATGTGAACTTGAATTGTACAATTTTAAAATACAAAGAATTTGTTTATTTTCATGCAATACAAAAATGGACAAAGGATGATGTCAAATCAATGAAATACACTATAAAGTCTGATCAAATTATTAATTGTACAAGAAACGTTTTAAATTATTGTCGATTTATAAAAACCGAGTATTAGCTAATTTTCAGTATTGATGTGAAACTTTGAATTTTTTGAAAAATTACGTTAATCTTTTTAATGATGTGAGATCAAACGGAAAATTGCTATTTTAGATGATTTTAAAACAGACTGAAATTTGACGTTAAGCATAACTTATTGGGCTTCAATAAAGCGATGTTTTGTAACAATCTTTAAAATAGATATAGAAATTTGATTTTGAAAACACCAAAAATTTCTTTATTAAGTTTTAAAAGCCGAATGGCGGTAACATTTTGCTATTATTTGTTTTTATTTATTATTATTTAAATTTAGCAGCTGTAGGTGATTTTGCGCAATTATCTCGACATTTGGTTGCTGATAGAAAAACCGAGGGTATATTCATCGCTCCTACAGGTTAAGCTTTCGGTTACCCGTTTTTCTTGTTCTAAGATACACACTCACACACTAAAACAACTTATATGCATACTGGTTAAAATGAAATGAAAATATATTCAACTAATAAAGTGATAATAGGAGATGGCGTTACAGAAAACGGAAGCGCAAATTTTCTTGAAGAAGAATTTTGTTCTAGGCACGAACTGTTTACTAATGTGAATTTTTTACACCTTCATCGAATGTTTGCCTGTGACGCCGTCGCTGTAGAAAAATTACAATTTTTGATTTTCAAAAAAATTTTTTTACAGAAAAACCGATTAAATAAATAGTTTTCTTTTCGAGAAAAAACATCGAAGCAAAAAGTGTTTGTTTTAACAAAAAACCTCGTCTTAAATCACAATTTATTTTGTGGCTAAAATACAATTGTCGAGCGTCTCAAAGAGGATCATTCATACTCTTTTCTGCTCTGGGTGAGCGGAAAAGCCGATCAAAATCTCTTGACATAACTTTGCCTTACCGTTTGTAACGCCAAGATCCCGTCATCACACACAAAAATGAATTACACCAGTGTGTTTAGAATGATAAAAATAATTAATTTTTGAATGTCCGTCGGTACGTCCGTCTGTCCGTCTGTCCGTCTGTCCGTCCGTCTGTCCGTCTGTCCGTCCGTCTGTCCGTCTGTCCATCTGTCCGTCCGTCTGTGGCGCGGATTGCGGGCGCACGGATTGAGCTAGAGACTTGAAATTTGGCGCAGATCCGTTTTTCGTAAAATGCGAGGCTAAGTTCGTTCATGGGCAAAAATGGACCACTAGTGGGGGGGTGCCCCCATACGAACAACGCGATTCGAATAACGCGATTCGAATAACGCGACATTTATCGAGAACTTCATTCACGGATTCTACAAAAGTTTTATGCATTTTTTTACTTCGAAAAAAAAATTGAAATTTTCAATATTTTAGTAATTTTAATAAAATTAGAAAACATCTTTTTGTTTTGGTCAAATTGCCAATCCATTTTAAGATATTTAAAAATCTCATATTCAAATCAACAAAATTTAAACGATTTTAACCCAGAAAACATGTATTTACATATATTATTAATTTTTCCAACAAGATTTTGGTATTAGAGAAAAACCGATATGAATAAATTTTTCTAACTTTGTTGTGGGTATAGAAAATCACATATGCATAACAAATTTCCCTTTTAAAAAATCCTGACAATAGATGAGCTCCCATATGCATCTGAAAAAAATCTTCAATAAGAAAATCCGAGCGCCATTTGAATTCAAATGCGTAACTAATGTCTTATAAACTCTCCTAAGCCAACGTACACAAAGTATTCACGAAATATACGAATATGAATTTGAGTATACAACAAAAAACAGCCCTTAGCCCTCAATCCTGTTCACTCATTCACAAGGAAGGCTACAATTCTTCGTTATATCGATAGGCTTCGGAATTTATGTCAAGTCACGAGACAGCTCTTCAAAATATGGGAAGCCTTTTGATAAAAATTTCGTTACATTTTTTCTTGTCGAAAAGGGAAAATGGAGGAATCCGCTTTAGCCACACAAGACACTTTGGCGGCAGATTCCAAAGGATTTCCACCAATATATTGAAGATATGCTGTTTTGTTAGGAAAAGACAATGATCCGTCTGTAGTGATTTTTACTAAACTTCCCTCTAATGTGTATTTATCCGTTCATACTGTCAGACCTGCGTGTGTAAATTGGTTCACTTTTACGTCTTTCAGCATTGAAAGAAAACGGAAAAAACCTGAAGTTTCCTCTAATTGTAAGTTATAGGGAGACCTACCTGTTTGCACTTCTTCTCGAAAAAAAAACGAATTCAGAATTTGAGACTTGGATCGGTTTACGTGCGAGATCACCAACGGCGTAACAAATCATTGTCACTTTTTGTTCATGTAACGAAAATAGGAAAATTCGTTGCACTTGCTGGATGTGTACCAGAAACACCGACCGAATGCAATCATATGAAGCCCTTTTTGCACTCGTTCTGGGATGTTGCAATTTCGTATGAAATGCCGCTTTCAATTAACGTGAAATTATTGCAGTTTAAACATATTATTTTTTCGCCATGTGCGGTCCATTCTATCAATCTGTGAGAAAGTTTTAGAGAAGTTTTCTGGTGTGCAGAATAATAAAGGAAGTATTTAAAAAACTTTTGGAATTTGGGAATAATTCTGTAAATTTTTCAAAAATAACTAACTATAAAACAATTTTTACTATAACTATGAATGGTATGCCACATTCCTCGAGTTAACTAAAAATTGCCATTACGGTTCGCTCGAATTAATTCGAGTGTGCTTTGAAGAGCTTTTCTACGTCAAAATAATAAATTTTTGAATTTTAAGTTTTTTTGTGGAAAAAAACTGAGTGTATCATTACTATGTTACAAGTCATATAAATGAAATATAGAACTTAGCTTCAGCTAAAATTAAAACCTATATATACACTTAACTTGGAAATACCATGAACTCTTCTTAAACTTTCATCAATAATTCTTCTTTAATGAGGAAACTTTCCTGGGAGAGGTCAAAAGTTTACTTGGGAAAATCTTTAATCAGTGAGTGATTCAATGTGAAAATCTTGTCAAGTTTTTACAATTTTGCAGTTTCTTATTATTAGAGATTGCTTTTTCTTATTGGTTTTCTCCCTTATGTCTGAAATCCTAATTTGATTTTCCCAAACAAAATCATTGCAAAATATCAAATAGAATCGGTGGTAACCGTTAAGAAAAAGACATTTACCATGCAGTGAACGGTTAATATGATTCATGTATGTTTATCGAACCAGGAAAAAGCAACAGAACTCAAGAGGACTTAGAAACGCTGATGACCTATCCATCAAGTTGACGTTTAGATTCATAATTCTCATGACACAGCATCATCAACCGCGCAATGTCACATTAGACCTAGAGGGAGATTGTTTTGTTCGGCTGTTGCAATGCGTTATGTTGCGATATGCTGTCAGTATTAAACAAGTTATCTTTTGCCATAAGATTTAAGATTCAAGACCTTGATTGACAGCGGGCGGTTGGCAAGAAATGAGAAGTTATCATTGATGGGGGACAAGTCAACTTTGTCCGCATCCGAGCGCTATTTTACAAAGGCTTTAATTAACACCGTACTTAGAAGGTGCATCGTAATGCCTTAAAGAGATTGATTAAGAGACAAGGAAGAACCTTGAATATAGCTGGATGTGTATTTTTTTATTGACTTATTTTTTTTCTATTGTATGAGAACGGTTTTAAATTGAAGATAAAAAAGTGGCGACAATTTCTCAAGTGGAGTTGCGCAAAATAATAAAATTAGAATTTTGTAAAGTCATACTAGCTGGTATCTGTAGTAAATACCGATATCGAAATAAACAAAAAATCCCTTTTTTGCAGGAATTGGAATTCATAAAATACTGCATTTTAATTTTTCTTGCAATGAATTTCAATAGGACGATTACTTTCCTCTCTTCCATGCTAGTCAATTTTTAATCATACTAATATATAAAAATGAGTTGGTGTCTGTCTGTCTGTTTGTCTGTCTGTCTGTCTGTCTGTTCCTCTTTCATGCAAAAACGGCTGAACCGATTGACTTGAAATTTGGCATGAGTGTCTGTGGTAGTTCTGGTTCCAACATAGGCATAGGGAAAAGTATCGTTAGGGGTGGGGGGGGGGGGGGGGGGGGGGTAAAGGGAGGGGGTTAAGTGATTTCGAAACTTAGCTCTTCCTTTATGATACCCTTTCGCGGGGAAACTATCGAGCCGATTGGCCTGAAGTTTAGCTCCAACATAGACCATCAAAAAAAAAAAAAAATTTGAAAAAACTTAACCCGGCGACGACGGGTATGCAAGCTAGTTGATAACAAAAACTTTTTCTTCAAAAAAAAAAAACATCTGACACTTTATTCCGCAATTTTATTCTCCAACACTAAATTCATGATGCACAACAGTTTACACTACGATACAAAAACCTGAAATTTGTTTCTGAAAGACGCCCGAACTCGACAATTTTTTTGGTGGCTGATGGGTATCAGAAATAAAACCGAAATAAAGGCATTAAAAGAAAGTTTTTTTTTTAAAAATAAGCTTTTATTTTTAATACACACCGCCCAAAAAATTATATTTTCCTTGTTAGTATTCACATTTTAAAAAAAAAAAAACTTTTTTTTGTAAATATATTTTTTTAAAATTCTTATTTTTTTCAATAAAACTATCCTCCGCCAAACACTAACTCAACTATATCAAACAAATTTTTCTCTTCGTGTGTGATAGGTTTACCAGTATAACTCTCAGAACAGAAACGATTCAGCCCACCATGAACCTAAGACAAGGATTTCATAAAGATATTGGCATGTTGAACGATGTTCAATGGTGTGTCAACATATTTCTTCCTACACTACTGATGAAAAATCAGATTTTCAGTGTACAAAAATTCAATTCGCCTGCAGAAGTACCAATCATTAGCTTCACAAATACTAAACGCTGAATTCCACATATGAAAACCCTTTTAAGCATAAAATACGTTCGAATCTTGTATTATGCGAAACCCTTTTGCCAGCATAATTTTCTTATCATCTAAAAATTATCTTTCCTCTGTATTCCTGTCTGCAACATTTTACATTGATTCTGAGAGTTACAACAGAAGCAACTCCCGTGTGCTGGAGAGATATCTTAAAATCGAAAAATAAAAATTAACGAATTACCGATACCTTCGAGAAACATCAAGGGCTGTTCGTGAAATTAAAATAAGAATCAAGCAAAATTAAAAGAAGGTAAGATGAAAAATAAAAGAATTACCAAGAAGGCGAAATCTTTAGAAACGTCAACTTTGGTGATTTGGCTGTACCAGCCGGCAGTAGCAACCATCCGGCCTTAGTGGAGGCCACGTTTATGTGGACTAATATCATTGAGATGTGTGATTTCCCTAGAGCTCCGGGATTTGGTCGCGAGGATTCAATAAAAGTAGCGGACTCTATCGCTGTTGGTTGGCATTCGTAACATGTGTGGCTCAATGCAGCCAAAGTATATTTATTTAATAGCAATTAAAATACTTGTTGTAATCTTACGATCTTATTGATCTAAGATACATTAATTAAGAAAAATAAGCAGAAGCTGGGCAGATTTTTTTTTTGTTCGATTTTTTTTCCAATGCAGAAAGGATCCTTCCAATTTGAGCTCATGTGGCATAAATTTAAGACATTAAAGTCAATGCGGCGGTTGCATGGCATCGCATGCAACAATCCACTGAGTTTATGCTTCTTGTGTTTATTACTTACTATAGTATCAGCCAATATACACGTATGGCTCCTTTAGAATAAATGAACCCGAAACGGCTAACCAACCACGGTAGTTGGCTTCAAGTTGCTGGGGTGTCTATCGAGCTAAAAGTTGAATTGTTTAGGGGCCATTCGTTTTTCTTTTACATGATCGTTATTTTACTCTTCGATTTTTCACTCCTATCCAGAAGTTCGATTCGGTTTCCTTTGCCGCCATTTATGTGTCTATGTGTGGCATAAAGTCAAGATGAGTCCACATATTTAGTACCATGGAGGACATACTCCATTCATTCTGAATAAGTACTCGTACTAAAGTTCTTAGCAAAACAACTATTTCTGTTCTATTCTGTTTGTACATTTTTCAAATAAGGGCCAAAGTTTTTAAATCTTTATTCTTTGGCATTTTTTTTTTCGGTGTGCATTCATCGACTGCCATTCGAGATAAGCCCCGTAGAATGTCACTTATATAGAAATCCAATAACTTTTAATGGTTTCTTTATTACGATCATATCAGGAAGAGAGTATCACTTTGTTGCTATGTTTAATACTGCAATTGTATAATAATGTGATTTTATGCAGTCATCGTTGGCCAAGTTGGCTGTTGTAGAGACGGCATCATATTAGTAAAAGATTTTCCTCTTCTTTATATATTCCTTTGGAGTTGCCTCTTTCTATTTATTATAGATGTTTTCAGGGAGCATTTAATGTCGCTATTGTGTTTTAAGTTTTATGCAAATAAATTGGTTTTGATTTATATTTGTAGTTTTGCATAAACATTCTCAAAGTACTCGTTTTTCCAAATAATGTTCATTCAAAAGCTTGTAACACATTATACAATATTATGGGCGACTAGATAGCCATTGGTTAGATTTTCACATTTGGCAGAGGTTCAAAAAATATAAATTCGTATCGAATACTGAAATTATTAGAGCGCAAAATAAAATTGCAAGGCATTCAAATTGTTCTGATTTTTCGTAGAAGATACTTGTGTAAAATTAGAAGGGCTATATACTAGAATAGAGTAAAATTATTTTTAAACTTTTTTTTTGTTCCAGATTATTCAATTTAGGGTTATAAGAATTACTAAGAATTAAGTCACGATAGATCTAAAATATATTCCTCTTCGCTTAAGTGTTGCTAAAAACTATATTGTTTTCGCCTGCGGCGTATTTTTTTGAAGTATTTTCATCTTTTTTGAAGTATTTTCATCTAGATTTCCTCCGACGAATTTTCTTAGTTGTGATGTTAGTTTGGGCTGTGTAGATTTAAATCCAATTGCTCCACTCTGCTTACATAATTCCCACTGCGGCGCATATTTATTATTTTTTTTTTAACTAGACACAAAATACGCACCTATTTTGAAAGTTGAAAAAAAAATCTGGTTTTTTGGAAACCAATATTTAACAAATTCTCCATATTGGATGTTCATCAACACTTTTAGAACTGTCCAAACTTTTGCGGATCATATTCCAATTCAAGGCTTTAAAAATGTTTCTGCTCCTTAACCCAGATATGCCTAAAAGTTATTTAGAAAATTAAAATTAAAAAATTGATGTAAATTGCACTTTATTAGGTATAAAGAAAACAGTAATACTCTTAAAATATGAATTGTTTTTCAAAAAGATACAGTTTTGAGCCGTACTACATATAGTACGGCTTGCATACCCGTCGTTGCCGGGTTAAGTTTTTTCAATTTTTTTTTTGATGGTCTATGTTGGAGCTAAACTTCAGGCCAATCGGCTCGGTAGTTTCCCCGCGAAAGAGTAACATAGAGGAAGAGCTAAGTTTCGAGATCACTTTAGCCCCTCTCCTTACTCCCCCACCTCTTGGGCTACTTTTTAATGGGTTTTTGTTGGGGCTGGACCCCCGACGAACATCTATGCCAAATTTCAGGCCAATCGGTTCAGTAGTTTTCCCGCGAAAGAGTACATATCTGGGTTAATAAAATATTTAAATTAATTTAAAAACATAACAAAAGCTATAATTGCCAATCTGGCAATTATTGAAAACCCGTATGGCGATTTAATTGAACGGCGTATCAAAATTCCACTTTGAACTCAAACTTTCCAATAAGATTTTTTTAAAACTTGTTCCAATTGGATTTTGATGTATGAAACTTTAATGTAGAATCATGTCCTAAATAACTTTTGTTCTTGCACTTTTTTGATAAGATGCAACGTTTTTGAGATATTCGCAAAAAACGTTTTCATTCGTATGGGGGGTACCCCCCCTAATGGTCCATTTTTGCCCATTAACGAACTTAGTCTCGCATTTTACGAAAAACGGATCTGTGCAAAATTTCAAGTCTGTAGCTCAATCCGTGCGCCCGCAATCCGCACCACAGACAGACAGACGGACAGACAGACGGACAGACAGACGGACAGACAGACGGACAGACAGACGGACAGACAGACGGACAGACGGACGGACATGCTAAATTCAACTTTTTTCATCATTCTAAACACACTGGTGTAATTCATTTTTGTGTGCGATGAGGGGATCTTGGCGTTACAAACGGTAAGGCAAAGTTAATATACCCTTTGGTTTCACCATACGGGTATAAAAAAACCGTAATGAACTATGAGCCGCAGGCGAAATTTTTTTTAATAGGAAAACTTGTTCAAAAAAATGTTTCTGTCTTTTTTTTTATTTAAAAAAAGAAAAGATTCGCGACCATAGTTTAAAAAAACATTTTCTTTGTGAAAATAAAACAAATAATACGGCCTGAGGAGAATTCATAAAATGTTATTCTATATGAGAAAAGAAAATATTGTTTTTTGAAAATAATAGAAAAGTTCTTTCAGTTTCAAAAATTTAAAAACACGTTTTTTGCTTTACAAAATCCAGGATAGTTTAAGGAAATGTGTGGGGTCCAAAATTAATATTATAAACTTCTGCTTTACACCTAATTTGCTTTGGTTTTAAATGTGTAAAATTTTCTTCTGTTTATAGAAGCAATTTCAACAACTTTATGTCGACATGGAATGATATCAGCCAACAATGGCGACCATTTAACTATAAAATTTAATACATTTAGGTCAAGTAAAACACAGGCGATGTAACACAGTTCTTCACTGCTGTTGAAGATTTGAAATATGTTGGTTAAAAAAGTTTAATTAAAATTCTAAACAATTGCCATGATGAAATGTACATAACATATAAGAAATGACATGCAGTTGTAAAATGGTTTATATGCTCCATTTAACCAAGTAAAAAAGTGTAAACCTTCTCCATAATAAAAATCCTTTTTTTTCCAAAGAAATGAAAACTTGTTTCATCTAAAGTGTTATGCGGTTGAAATGGACATAAAGATATGACCTTGTTGTCGACCCCACATATCACATTCTAAATATGTTGACTTAAATCATCCTGGTGGTTTTTTGTATGTTTTCTGAGATTTTAGCTGCGACAATATTCATGTGATTGTGTCGCTTTTTTGTCAGTTTTTAATGTATTTTTTTTTGTCTTAAAGTGTTGATTTCCCATCAGATTCTTTTGAAGGTATGAAACTATATGTTGGTTTTCCGGATAATTGGAGGTTAGATGTGATTCCTAGACAACCCATAAAAACAATAATGTTTCGCTCCAATAAAATAAGAAGCCACCGAACATGGAGTTTTTTTTCCCAGCGGTCTACGAGAAAATGTTAATTGTATATGAACTCGGAATATTTAAAAGAGTTTAATTACCCAGAAAAAAGAAGGTTTGTGTTTAATGTTTGTTAAATTTTCAAAGAAATTGCAAAATCTGCCTTGTTGGCTTCTGAAAATCAGACAATGGATCGTTAGATGGATTATTCTGTGAGGTAAATTACTTTAAAAATTAAGACGGTAGAAATTACCTCCGCATTGAATATTTAATGAAGATTAAAACATTCCCCAGACTGAACATGTAAGACATTTTATTTTAATCACAAACTGGAGAGAAAAAAATATTGTCCTGATGTCCTTTTTGTCCCTTTTTTCATAGTTTTTTTTATACGACAGTATTTTTGCCTGCAGGTGGTGATCTTGAAATATCATTCAAGAGCCGAATGTCGAACTTATGCGCGTATCAATAGAGCAATAACAGTCCGAAAAGATTAAAACATCGAATTTTATATTGTGTTCAGCGATAAGATTGCAAGTATCGCATAAACTGATATGACCAGAAGGAAAAAAAAGCATCTTCAAGGGAATAAAGAGGCGAATTGTAAGATACAGATACGTTCAAGAATGTTAAATGCATTTGCTTCCATGGAATGACAAACAGATCTTATCAGGATTACCTGCCGAGTCTGAAATGACTACAACATCCCCATGAGATAAGTGATTTTCAAAAGGGATCTTCTTGTATAGCTTAAGAGACAATAAGAGTGCAGGCCAAAGACACCAACGATCACAAAAAAAAAGCAAGAAAAAAATCGTGGTCGAAATGAGGAAAGAATAGAAATACTTGAGATGACATTTAGGACAAATCGTAGCAATGCGCCCCCTCACACAAACAAAACATTTTGAAATTTACTTGGAATTCTTCTTCAATGAAAAATCGTATAAATAATGCTGTGCCCACAAGATATGAGTAAATTATCCCTAGACAAAAATTCTAGACCTCATTGTAGGCAATCATAAGCGATCGTGTACAAAAGAATCATCATTTTTCTTGCTCAGCCATCAGTGGCTAGTAGGTCTACCAAGATGTATAGTTTAGGTATTGATTCTCCTCATTCTTTATTATGATTACATTTTTTGGCTTGTTTTCTGGGATGGTAAGGAAAATGAGATCGGAATCGATTATATTGGCTTCTGTTATGGTAGGCAGGCGCAGCATCCCAGAATCAGCAGCCTTCGTGGATCGAAATCTGGATGTGGACCTGGAAGAGGATCGTTACGATAAGAGGTTGTGTGCGCGCAACAACAATAGGATTCCACCAGAAGTGGATGACGATGGCCACAAAAACACACCGAAAAAAATCGTCTCAAATGAAACCAACAACATAACTACAGGAACCAAAAAAAAAACTTTTCGAAAAATATAAGGAAAAACTAAATCAACCCAAGTACCCGATAACAATCTATGGTTTGGCTAAGATGTTGAAATAAAAGAAATAAATCCTCTAAACTGAAACTCAACAGTAGAACTTCACTCATGTACATGGGACATGAGTGGTTAAGAAGTCTTCTCAAGAAGTCGTGACATACTTACCACAAATAATGTCGTCTCTCGTTTTTATTTGATGGTCCTCAATGGCTGTTTAAGGAACTCCCAAAAATATCAAACCAATGTAGATGGTATCCTTTTTCAAATCATAGTAAATTTTCAATGTTCAGGTATACTCATCAGGTTTATGTTTATTGCCGATTGATGTAAACATCTTTTGTAGTGGCTTTGAACATGTGTGCTACCCTAATTATACCTAAACTGGAACTGAAATATGTGAATACGTATTCAAATTTAAATTTAGTAAGCAACGATTACTGATTTTATATCAAAAAGTGTGCATGTCGGTTTGTGGAAAAAAATTCGGTGCCGAAATTTAAAAAAAAAAACACAAAATGAAATTCAGTTTAAAAATTGCAGTATTGGACTAGTATTATGGTATATACGTGACAAAATAATTCGGGGAATAATTGAGGCCGAACTAAAAGAGATTTGATTGCAAATCAAATTATATTCCAAAATCCAAAAAAAAAAAATTTCTAATACAAATGCAAAATGTTTCTGCGATTATCCACGAAAACGGTTTTTTTTTTGAAAAACTGGTTCATGCAAAATATTTATGGAATATGATTTGGTATGACCTGTTCGTATATCAATATTTAAGGGCGAGAACAAACGAGAACATCGATAGGTATAAGGTCAGTGTACGTAATTCGGATCGTTTTTATCCTAAATGTGGATTGCCTCTATATTTTTTTTTGTCCCAAATGTGGATTGCCTCCAGACTTATGATGTCCCAAATGTGGATTGCCTCCATTTTTTTTAGAGGAGAAGGATAGGGCCGATTGGATTTTGATGTATGGAACGGTTATGTGAAATTATATTCTAAACATATTTTGTCTCTAAAATTTTTTCGATGTGATGCACCGTTTTCGAGAAAAATGCAAAGAAAAAACTAGTTTATTTGTATTGAAGATGGGAAAAGTTAGGTCCGATTTTGTCCGTTTAAAATTCTGAATACATTTAATGGGGACCATAATGTGACGGCGAACAGTGGTTCGAAAGAGAAATCCATCGTCTAAAAATTAAATAACTCTATACCCAATAAATATTTTTGAATGATTTTTTTTGTTTGAAAGGTAATTTCTTTCATTAAAATCGTACCACTGTTTCCTCCTCCATCAACATTTGAAACTTAAATGGCCAATATCTCGGGAACGAAACCACATACAGAAAAAGTAATTTGTGAGAAAAATATTTGGTATGCGATTTTACACAAGTCCTCCATACATAAAAATCCAATCGGACCAATGTTTATTTTCATGTTTGTTGCTAATAAATTTTTCGATTAATAGCAATGTTGTTTCTCGCTCACTGTAAAATTCAATTAAAAACATAACAAAAGCTATAATTGCCAATCTGGCAATTATTTAAAACCCATATGGTGATTTAACCCTCTAACCCCTAATTTATTCACTAGGAGTTAAGCCGAGTTAGTGAGTTAAGGGAGTTAGCTAACCTTATTTTCCATGTTAAAGGTGAGTTAAGGGAGTTAAGGCGATATAACTCCTAGTGAATAAATTGGCTGTAACCGGAATATTTCTGAAGAAAATTCACAAAAATATGACTTCAACTTGCGACAGACCGTAACCAAAACAACGTACAGGGCTAAATTTTTTCCAGCATGTAAAGCGATAACTTACAAAAGTCAGTGTAACTCGTTCCGGCGATTTTCGGCGATTAAAATTGTTACCCGTTATAAACAAGCGAATTCCCTGAAGCCCGCCTTTTGTCGGACATTCCGGCTAGAGGGTTAAGTGGATGGCAAACAGTTGTATCAAAATTCCACTTTGAAGTCAAACTTTTCAAAAAGATTTTTTAAAATTTATTCCAATCGGATTTTGATGCATGGGAGTTTTATGTAGAATCATATCCTAAAGAACTTTTGTTCTTGCACTTTTTTGATAAGATGCATTATTTTTGAGATATTCACAAAAAACGTTTTCGTTCGTATGGGGGTACCCCCCTAATGGTCCATTTTTGCCCATTAACGAAATTAGCCTCGCATTTTAC